>CAUYQV010040611.1:0-19560 GCA_963574575.1 Galagoides demidoff
CCACTAAGGCCCCAGCTCTTCTTTTGGCCTCACAAGTTGCCACTATGACCACAGACACCTTTGACTTGTCCCAGCTTGGTGTCCGGCCCCCATCCAGGGTGGAAACCACCAAGGTTGGACCTTCTGTCTTCTTGTGCCCAAGCCCCAGACCTAGACACAGAGCAGCGTCACCCACCATCCTAGACCATCACTTTCCACTCTTGTCCTCTTGTCAAACTTGATGTCCCACTGAGAACTGGGGGAAGGGGGCCTGGGAATGTGGGAAGAGAGCTGAGAGGCATGAAGATGCTGAAGCGGGAACTTGGGGGTGATGTGAGGCTAAGACTGAGCCTTCCCCACCCAGAAACACACAGAGAGAGGTCTGCACACCTGCTGCGCCTCTGGTGTCTCTCCTGGATCCACAGTGGAAATCAATGGCCTCCCTGGGGAAGAGAGGGGAGGGACAGCCCTTCTCAGAGGGTGGAGACAGGGGTCTGTCCATGCTGAGTGGCCTGTTCTCTGGATGTGCGGACTTTAGCATTAGTCTGCACTGGAGAGGGCAAGGAGGCAGGGCCAGGTGCAGGGGCCATCTAGTGTCCTCTTGGGGGCTGTCACCTCTTCCAGCTTCTTCCTGCTCCAGTCAGGTCCTCTAATTCCCCAGCCACCTAGAGATCCGGCCTGTCCTCCCTCCTCTCCTGGTCTACACCACCATCTGCCACTGCTTCACAGCATTCTCATGCACCAAGCTGCTCTATATTTTCTCCTGCCTCACAGATCTGTCCTTTTTATACATTGTCTTTTCATCATCCAAGGCAGTGACATCCCTCAAGTTGCTGCAACCCAAGTCCAATAAATCCTGCATCCTCCAGCCCATCCTATCTGCATGTCTCTGATCTGCTCATTTCCTTCCTTCCCCTGATGTACTGCCACCCCTTCTTTCCACAGAGTGACTTCCCTTCTTCTCTCCAATCCTGCTCCCCATTATTCTCTGGACAATACAGTAGAGAGCACTTTGACCTATGTCTGTGATGGTCAATGTCATCTCTTGTGCCATCTCCTTCAAATGAATCCTTTTCCCCCTGCTTGGCCTATTTGGTTTGGTCAGACCTGGCCACTAGGTAGTTCTTTGATTTCGTCTCTTTGCCCCCTCTCCACATGGTCCCTGCATTCTAGCCACAGTGCTCAGCCTGCCTCAGGGCTCCAGCACTTGCTGCAGCTTCTTCCAAATCCCTCCCCCCAGATCTACTCACCTCAGGCTCCTTTTTACCCCTTCAGTTTTACCTCAGAGGCCGCCTCTTCAGAGAGGTGTTCCTAGTCAACCTCCCTGGAATCAACCCTGGTGTCTTGATCATGATCATCCATAACTCATCAAATTCTGTTTCTATGTTGGTGGTTTCTTCCCATCTTCTCCACCAGGATTTTGCTCACATCACAGAAACATATGGCTCTGCTTTGTTCACCATGAATATCCCAGTGTCCAGCTAGAGTATGTGGTGACAAGCAGTGGGAATAAAATAAATACTTCCGGAAAGAGTGAAAGACCAGTGTCATCCCACTATATTAGACAACTACCACTGCATAACAAATCCCCCTAAAACTTAGCAGCTGAAAACAATAAATTATACAGTTTTTGAGAGTCATGAATCTGGGAGTAGTCTAGGTGGGTGCTTCTGGTACAGGGTTTCTCATGAGATTGCATTCAGGATGTTGGCTGGGGCTGCAGTCATCTGAAAGCTGGATTGGGGCTGGAGAATCTTCTTCCAGGATGGCGCACTCACATGGCTGTTGGCTGGGGCCTCAGATTCTTGCTCAAAAGACCTGTTTGAGTGTCTTCATAACATGGCTACTAGCTTTTCCCCAGAGTGATCCAAGAGAGAGCAAGGCACAGTATCTTTTATGACCTCTCCTTGGATGGCATATTGCATCTGCCATATCTATGGATCATACAGACCCACCCTAATACCCTGTAAAAGGGGACTCCACAAGGGCATGGCCATCTGATCGGGGTGGGGGTGGCTATGTGAAGATATTTACCTCCTCAATTTTCACAGAGCTACATACATATATATTTATGATTTGTATAATTTTCTGTTTGTATCTTATCCTTCAATAAAAGAATTTAAAAACTGAGGCATAAAGTTACAACTCTGAAAATTTGTCTGACTTTCTTTATTTGGATACTGTCTATTGATCTCTTTTTATGTAGCAAAGAGTTTACATATATTAATATCTTCTCCTCCCAGATGCCTTGCAAATGGCTCAGAGAGAGAAAAAATAATGACCAGAAGCATAAATTATAAGTGATGGTATCAGGACTTCTCTGACACTGATGCCTAAGGGTGTTTTCACCACACCATGACACTGAAGGGGAGAGAGTGGCAGAGGGACAGCAAAGGCCCAACTCTCAGACCCAGGAAACAGAATAAGAAGGGTTTATTGCAAGAGGTAGTCATGGTAACCCAAACTGAGAAACTCAGCAGGGGTCATGGTTTCCTGCCCCTCCCTGGCACCCACTACTCCCTCTCTCCCTTTCTCTCTTCTTTCTGGCTGCACTGTGCATTTTCCTTTTCAGAAAACACTTCACAAATGAAAGTGGCTTCTGCCAGATGCTTGTGTTAACAGGTTAATTAAATAATCCAACAGGTGGGCAGTGCAAAGGCATCAGTGATCTGGGAGTGCGCTTCTGGCTTTAGGTGTGAGTATATTTGAGTATATTTGACCCTATGGGACTTTTCACTTGCAAGCCTGCACTTGAAGACCTGATTAAGGAAGACTCGTGAGAACTAACAGAGGAAGACCCAAAACCGCCCTAGCAGAGCCCCGTTCTCCCCTGCAGAGTTACCGCCCCACAGACATTGCCTAGAGTTGATGAAATGTTTGTGTTTCAAGGAGCTGCTGTAGAGAAACTGAGAGTCCAAAGCGTAAAAGCCAACAAGCTGTTCATTAAGTAGCATGAGAATGTCCACTGAGGACCCTGAGCCCATCTTTCCTTCATAAAGGAAAAAATAATTAAGCAAAGATAAAGTTAAAACCCAATGTTAATGCCTTTCCTGGGGCTGGAATCAGAACTATCTACTTTATTCTTCTCTGGCTTTCAGGGATTCCCTAAGGTCCAGAGAGGCCTGGGCCACTTTTGTTTTCTGAAGCTCTCAGCATCTTTTTTTTTTTTTTTTTTTTTTTTTAGACAGAGCCTCAAGCTGTCCCCTGGGTAGAGTGCTGTAGCATCACAGTTCACAGCAACCTCCAACTCCTGGGCTCAAGCAAGTCTCCTGCCTCGCACTGCTGTATTCCACTGGGGATGGAAAGCAAGAAGGAGCAAACGTTTTAGACACTCTGGACCAGAGGGGGAGAGAAACCTACGAAATGTCAGAGGCTTATCCCACAGGTCCCATTTTTAGGAGTCCCATAGTCTGGGGTGAGTTCCTTGGTTTTGTGTCTCAAACCTCTAAGCAAAAATCATAGTGCCGCACGTGCCTCTGTGAAATCTGGGGCTAGCACATTCCATACTTGGGAACACTGCTCTCATTTCCTAAGCAACTTTAAAATCTGCCAGTTTTGAGGTGGGCCCACAGCCAAAGAGGCCCTTCCAGCAATCTGGGGTGGGGGGGAGAGGGTGGGGAATGACCCTGCCATTAGGGCCACATGACCTGATTGATCCCACGGTGGAAGACAAGGATGCCATGTGGCATCTCTGGCAAGCACCAGTAGGAAAGCCGTAGTGAAGACCCCACATCTGGAGCAAGGGCTGGCCACCTGCAGCAGAGGACCCCTGCCACTTAACACGGAGGTCCTTAACAGGCCACTGCACCCAAAGGAAGAGAAAATGCCTGACCACCCTTACAGTTTGGTGGCTATGACATCACTCAGCTCATGATGGGTGGCTCCAGCCACTTAGTCACTTGACATCCTGTGCTACGCCCTCAGCTCTCACACCAAAAGCTTTGCAGGGAGACCCCTACGATCCACTGACAGAGGAGGAGAAAAATCCAGTATGGCTCATAAACCAATGAGCAGGAGACGGTGTGATTTCTGTTGTGCAAGGTTCAAAAACAACCACATCCTTGCTCAGAGTGCTAAAGGGAAGCAGGGGAACAACTGCCCCAAGAGAAGTCAGATATTGGTTAACTCCGAAGGTAGGAGAAGGACAGATAGGAGGGCAGCGAGAGGCATGTGGGGGCTTTAAAAGCCGTTAATAATGCTCCATTTCGTAGGCTGAATGGTGGGTACATGTGTTTACTTTCAGTCCTTAAACTGCATGTATACAGTAGCTACATACTTTGTGTACAGGATTATGGGTTTTTTTTTTAATTTTAAAGTTTTAAAAAAGTATCTGTCAATAAAATGGAAAGGAGTATGAAGTTCAGGGTCAGGGTTTCCTTCTGCGCAGTCTGAGGGCCTGTGCCTCTGGTTAGGGTGCCAACGTGTGTGGGAGCTCGGCTTGACTTGGTCAGGCCGACTCTGTCCACGGAGCCCTCTGGGGCCTGCTCACCCAGAGGACAGCACCCAGCATGCTCAGGAAGACAGGCACCTTCAGGAAGACCAGGAGCAGGAAATGGACGCTGCCGAGCAGGGACCTGTGAGAAGGACAGAGTGACCGGCACTGAACTGGGGAGCCCCAGGCTCTGCCTCTCCCCCACCTCCCCTTGGGCTCCAGATACCAGGACTGGGCAACCCAGTCACAGGCTTCTGTCCTTGTGTCGGGACCCAGCAGACACAGGAGGGCACAGTGGTGAGGAAAGGAGAAGGGAGAGGTGGGAGCCGAGGCGGAAATCGACTCCTGGAAACAGGCTCTGAACTGGGCCCTCCACCCTCGGCACTCGGCAGGAACTCAGCTCTTACTGGGAACAACTTTGAGGATAAGGGAGTCCCTTACAGCCATTCCTCACTCCAGTAAGTCTCGACCTAGTCTTAAATATGATCATGAGACCTGCTCTTGTGCTTAAACTGCTTAAGAACCTCAAACCCAAGGAGTGACCTCTCCAAGCTCAGCTCCTGGCAATCCCTCACCCCACAGGTCCCCATACACTGCCCCAATCCCGCTCCTCAAATGCTCTTTGTGCAATCTCTCCACCTTCCCAGCCTCCACCCACCCACAGGGCTTGGCTGACACGAGCCCTTGTCCCCTCTGAGATTAGCCCCTGCAGCTCACCCGTTGGTGCCCTGCTCCTCTGCCCACCTGAGCTCCTGGTAGCTGCAGATGGTCTTGGACCCACCCAGGATTTACCACCTCAAGCTCATGCCTGGCCGCCTGCACAGACCTGGCCAGATGCGCCACACATCTCGTTCTCCCATGTGTGCCTTCTGCCTGGAAGACTCTTTCTCCAATTCTGAGGACTGTTCTCTGCGGTGTCCCGCAGGGTCCCCAGCGGGACTGAGGGACCAGACACTACAGCAATGGCTCCTTCATTGCTGCACATTTCCCTGGCTCTCCCTTCCCCGATCTCACTCTCCAGTCCCCTCACTGCACTGCCTGGGATCACCTCTCAGCGAACTAATTGCTGCTTAATCCCCATCTCGGGACTAAATTTGGGGAAAACCAAGTCCCTTTGTTCTTTGTTTCCATCTTGAATTTCCTGGCAGCCGTCCTTGTGTCCCACCATCCCCCCACATGCCCCACCACCCTGTCCCTCGACACCTGCTTCATGATGTTCACAGACATCTTTCCTCTGCTGTCATCTGTCCGTCTGTTGATCTCTGTTGCATAGCTCTAGATATCTCTGTCGTCTATCAACTCCATCTCTCCATCCAACCTCCTGGCCATTGTCTAAATCTACCTATTTGCAATGTCCTTGAGAGCATGACCTTGCCTGTTCACTGAATCCATTTCTGGCACATAACAAATGCATGTTTGTTGAGGAAGTGAATGATTGAGGGAAGTCCCACCCGGCCCAGGACAGAAGCCGGGCTAGTGGTAGAAGGTGCTGGGACACTGGGACATGTGCACCTTACCCTTGGCGTTGGCTTGGTCTGTTGCTCCTGGGAGACCCAGGTGCCCTTGCAGAGTTCTCAGTGCTGAAGGCTGTGGGGGAGGTTAAAGGTAAAGAACAGAGGCTCAGTGTCCTGTCCTTGACTCTCCCCTACTGGGGTACCTGGCACCTGCATGGCTCTGATGTCACATAGCAGAGAATACTCAGGGGAGCAGCTGGATGGATATGCTGGGACTGTCATCTCCCCATATTCAGACTCAGGGCTGAACAGAGTAATAGGCATCCCATCCACCTATTGGCTGACACGAGCCCTATGTAGCCCCACAGGGGCTCTACCCAAAGGTCAGGTGGACATCTAAGAACCCAAGACAGGAGAATCACCACCTGCTCCTGTTAAGTACTTCCGTGTCGCGCTGAAAGCAGGTCGGTATAAGAGACCTCAGTCCCAACTTCTGCCCCTGCCTGTGCATCCACACACCACCACTGCCCGACTCCAGCACATACCCACTCTCACCTGCACACTTCCCTCACACACATCACACAGCACAATGAGCACACACCAGGCCCCGCTCTTCTCTCCTGGGCCACAATTTCCTCGGCTGCTCTGCAGAGAGGAGCTCAGATTCCTTCTCCCCTCATGCCAAAGAAAGGAGGCTCTCACCTGAGGAAACAAGCACCTGAACCTGGAAGAAGAGGTCCGGGAGGAAGCCATCGAGCCCCTCTTCCTTCAGGATCGTCGCAATCCCACATCTATATTTGCCCTCGTCATCTGCCGTGAGGTTCTCCATGGTCACAGTGAAGGTGAGATTCCCAGAATGGTCTGTGATGGACACTCGGCCACTCCTCACCTCTCCATCAGACGCTCTGGTCTCCACAACTTGATGCCAAAGTGGCAAGCAGGGTTGTCTGCACCAGTATTTCGTAAACGTCTTATATTTCTGTTCATACCAACACTGCACACTCAGGGATTCCCCCACAGTGCCCGTCACAGGGCTGGAGCAGATCAGAGGCAGGCAGCCTAGAAAACACAAATCAGGTTTCCCTGTCTCTGAAGACTCTGGACCAGAGGGATCCTGGGTGTCAGGTCCCTGGAGAGCCTCAAGGAGAGGAGAGGGAGGCATCAGGCACCAGTGAGACAAGCCCCATGTGGGACCCTGAGACCCGAGAGGCCACGCCCCCCGGGTGTGCTCAGTCATCTTAGAGGATTAGGGGAAGAGGATAACTTTGGTGGCCTCAGACAAGTTCTAGGTCTCCTAGGAGTGTCAGTCTTGAGAAGAGACACCTGTCCCCATCTGTCACCAGGACTTGTGCGAAGCCACTTCAAATAAATGAACGAATGGATGGAGAGATAGACAGATGGATGGCTGGAACAGGAAATAAGAATGGTTTCTGCAGGCAAAACCAGATGTTCATTCTGAAGGGCAAGGAGGAGGCCTCGGGCTTTTGGCACTGCCCCTCCCAAGTGGTCTATGTGGGCCTCATGCTCACAGTTCTGCCAGCGTAGATGAAGCCTCCTGCTCGTGGGTCTGGTGACAGAGGGAAAGGGGTTTGCCCATGGGGATACAAAACAGCTGTTTAGAAATGGGCTTTCCTAGGTGGCAGTTCAAGGGCATTCACACCTGGATTTTTCTCCTGAGACAGACTCCTGCAGCCCCATATGCCACGCCTGACACCCACAGGGCTTGGCACCACACTGGCGACCCAGCAGAGCTTCCTTCCCTCCTGCACCCTCCTTGGCACATCCCGGGCCTCTGCCCCACGTCCTCTGCTCCACCAAGATTTTGACGTCACTGACCCTTCAATGCTTCCCCCTCTCTCATCCCTCCATCTATTCTGGAGGCTCTAGTCCCAAATTATCATATTAGGACCCAACCCCATAAACTCTCTGCTTCCTGCCAGGAGAGCCTCACTGCCCTACACAGCCGCTTTCTGATCTGCTCTCCGCAGGGAGGAGGTTAGTCCAGGATGAGAGGACCGCTGAGAAATGGTCTTGGCAAAATACCAAACTCCTGAGAAGTAATTGTGGCTATAATCTACCTGCCCGTCATCCATCCGTCCACCTATCCAGGCGATAGATTATCATCCTCTTCTGCTAAGACTTCTGCTATCTTTTTATTAAAGAAAAACCTTATCTTTTGCTTCTTCATTTCACTGTCTCACATTTTCTCACTTTATTTCCCAGAAAGTAAGCTCACATGGGCCCTGGGCTGAATCTGCATCAGAATGCTGACCCCCTCTCTTGCCAATACCCTCTGAGCAGTGACTCTCCACTGGAGGTGGTTTGCTCCCCAGAGGACATTTGGCAATGACAGAAGACATTTTTCTTTGTCACAACGTGGAGCGTGAGATTGTTGCTGGCATCTAGTGAGCAAAGGCCAGGGATACTGCTCAAGGTCATACAAGGCAGCCAAAGGTCAGCAGTGCTCAGGAGTCCGGTTCTCAGGAGCTCACTGCTATCCCCACCCCGGGGACCCCTCAGCACAGGCCCACGGGTGTGGAAGCAGTGGAGGGGGAACTGAGCCCTCTCTTATAATTGTTGCTGCTCTGGGCTCAGGCTCCCCAGGGCACTGTTCTCCATGTCTCCTAGGACCTCAGGTCAGACTCCAACTTTGTTTTTCTTTTAGGTCCTTAAGGTATGGGTGGGAAAACATTGTGGGGGATCCACTGAGTCCCACCACAGAGCCTCCCATTACTCTGATATAAGCCCAGACCCTGAGTCAACAGAAATTGACATTGTATTATAAAAGGAGAGGTGGGCCACAGGTGGCTCCCGCCTGTAACCTCAGCACTGTGGCAGGCTAAGGTGGGAGGAGCACTTGAGATCAGGCATTCAAGACCCGCCTGGACAATATAGTGAAACCCCCCTCTTCAAAAAATGTTATAAACTAGCTGGGTGAGGTGGTATGCACCTGCAGTCCCAGCTACTTGGGAGGCTGAGAGAAAGGATGATCACAAGAGCTCAGGAGTTCAAGACTGCAGTGAGCTGTGATGATGCCACTGCACTCCAGCCTGGGCAACAGAGTGAAACCCTCTCCTTAAAATAAATAAATAAAAATAAATAGATGTCTTGGAAATAAAAGTACTCTGGTTCTACACTTGGCTGAGCATTTATGAATTGTTTGATCTAAATTATTTGCATTCTTGGAGTATAAATCTCTTGTTTTAATAAGGATTGCAACAAGAGTTAAATTAGATAATGGGGGGAAAGACATGTCATCCAGTGATTACTCCAGGAAATCCTGGTTTTCTGTTCCACTTCCCTTTCCCCTCTCTGATCTATCCAGACAGTGTTTCTGAACTCGGTATTGATGGTGGTAATGACAAAGCCGCAGGGCTTACTGTGTGGGAAGCAGCCTACCCTGTCGTCCTGGTGGTGAGCATGCGCACACATCCTGCTCCATCTGTCCTGGAATCATTTCATCCCCCAACCCTTTCCACGCACCTTCCTCGCTCTGACCAGCGGAGCAGACTCACTGCAGCAGGTACCCACCCCACTCACCTGGGATGCAGAGAAGGAGGAGAGCCACAGGCAGCCCCACAACCCCGGGCCCCTGGGACATCTCTTTGGCACGGGGCCTGGCGGCAGGCAGAGACTGTAGCTGGGCCTGTGGCTGGAGCCTGTTCCCACAGAGCGGCACCCCTCACCCCATCTGCTGTGTCCTCATCTGCCTTCTGGGCCCCTCTCATTTCCTTCTCCAGCCTCTTCTGGGTTCTGTTTTCAGAGCTGGTCAGAGTACCATGTGACCAGTCAAAAATGATGTTAGAAGCTTGTTAAAGTTTGTCCTAAGATATATTTGCATATGCAGTTCCCATTTTTGTTCTCTGAGAAGATCATGTCCCCGCCAATACCCATAGCCACAGGCTGTCCTTCTCCAAATCACAGCTCAGCCCAGAGCAGCAGTGAGCCTGTGCTGACTGCCATCTAGATTCTCTGGGCAGGTCCCCCCTTCACGGACGACCAATTCTCTGTGGCCACATGAGCAGTCTTGCAAGGCACAGGCACAGCTCAGCCTTGCCTGGACGAGAGCGGTTATTTGAAGGGTCCAGTGCAAAATGAAAAGGTAGGACCCTTTTTCCAAAAATATTAAGCATTACATGAGGGCCACAGTGGAGTGTTAAACATAGGGCCCTCCTCAGCGTGGGGCCCAGTGTGACTGCACCGTGCAGGGGTGGGGACAAACCCCTAACACTGGCCTTACAGCCCCCATGGTTCAGATGCGAGGCTGGTGCACCCATGGGGGCTCTGATCTCACAGCTTCCACTCTTTCTGTGACCTCACCAGACCAGAGAAGTTCCCATCGTGATCACGAGCCCCTGACCGGGTCCCACAGACCTGGCACCACACAGAGCGTCACGCACCATCCCCAAGCCTCCCCATTAGGCTGTGTGGTACTCTCTTCTCCCCGAGACTATCTCACATATACCTTAAAAGTTTCACTGTATCTAAAGGTAACTCAGGTTACCTGGGCAGAAACATGCCCACTAGACGTGACATAGCCGTGGAGGACTCACAGGCTCAGACACAGACTTGGAATGCCTCGTCCAAGAACCCAGACCCATGTAACGAGAAGCCTCTAAAAAGCTGGGATTCAGTTATCAAAGCACCGCTTTGATGAGTAAATGTATTTCTTGCTTGTTCCTTTTTTGCTGCATGTGGAGCCCTCATATTTGTGTGTATATGTGGTGTGTGCATGTGTGTGGGGTGTGCGGGTGCTGTGCGTGCATGTGTGGTGTGGCGTGGTATGCTCCTGTGGGACAGACAGTGGTACAGTACAGTCTACGCAGTATGCGATGTTGTATGTGGCATGTGTGGTGTATGTGTGGTGTGGTGTGTGTGTACTGTGTGCAGGTGGCATGTGTATGATGGGTATGGTGTGGGATGATGTGTGTGGCATGTGTGGAATAAGAGGCAGGGGCTGGGGGACCAAGGATGTCTCCCCTTCCTGGAGACTGGGAGGTTCTCAGCACCCTTGGCCTCAGTGGCTCAGGCAGCCCTGCCTTTGCTGTCAACTGCCTGGCTGCGACAGGCCAGCCCGAGGTATTCACACACTCAGCTCTCAGTCCCCAGGAAGAGGCTTGTTCGGGGAAGCAGCTGCAGTGATGGCTGCCCCAGTGCCACCCCAGCTATAAGCAGGAATAGAGAGTTTTTAAAGGGTTTTCAGCTTCGGGCTGTTTACTGTTTAACTCTACAGTGGAACCTCTGTATGGTGACCACCGAAGGGATTGTCACATACTGGTCAACATTTGGAGGTGTCACCATAAGAAACAAGGCCTGCTGTACTGATATGTCCATGGGGTGCACATCTGGTCTGTGAAAATTAGGTCAGCTTAAAGAGGAGGTCAGCTATGGAGGGTCTACTGTAGCTGATGGTTCTGATCCGTCCCATCTCCCATGGAGACAATCTCGTGACTTCTGCCTGGACGGTTCCATTGGGCCATCTCTTGTGGTACAAAGAACAAAGGACACTCCCATCCCCGTCTCATCACTGGCTCTGGGCAGGAATGCAGGTTTTAATTCTCAAAAAGGTTGAGGGGCTTTTAAAGAGACAGAAAATACTTTTGCCCTCTTTTGGGCCTTTGTCTCTGTTACACTGTCACCTGGGTGCCATTCTCTAGTCATCCAGTTTCTCACACCCCAGCTACTGCGTTACTCTGAGTCCCTCGGCTCTGCCCAAGGCTCTCCTTCTCCCTCCCCCCCACCTCTTACTGCTTGATGACCAGGGGGACTCCCTCTTGGGCTCCCCAGTCTGGCTTTTGTCCCTGCTCCCTCTGGCTAGACTGTACTTTAACAAACAGCTGCCAGGCCACATTGTCACCCTTCCTTGAAACTGTCCAACTGCTGCTGACTCACTTCAAACAAACCTTATACTCCTTGATGTAAATACAAATATATGTCTCTTGGTAAAATTCTCAATATATTCTTATATCCCAGAAAAACATTCTATGGTGGTGGGATTTTGCTTTATCCAAATCTGAATACTTTACCTCTTTGTCTCTTGGCTAAACTGTATGACACATATCACTGTCAGGACACTGGTCTTGTCCAGGAACAGCACAATGTGGACAAAAAGTGAGCACTCTGTAGGAAGGAAGTCTTTGGGTGGACACGCGAAAGACCTACCCCGAGCACCCTTGGCCAGAGGGGACTGTGACACGAAAATTCTTTGGATGTGTCCTACAGGGCATGGGGACTGGACGAGGAAAAAGCTGCTGGGAACCTAGGGAGCCTCCTGACCAGGAGCGTGGTCAGGGCTCTGCTTCCAGCTCCCCCTCAGGACCTTCGCACCATCTCTTCCCCCTGCCTAGAGTTCTCTTGCCCCAATTCCTGCAAGTTTCTGCCATACCTGTCGCCATATCAGAAGAGCCTTCCTCGTCCTCCCATACAAAGTGCACTATGAGGCAACAAAGTGCACTACGAGGCAACAAAGTGCTTGCCACCCACACCCCACCCCCGTCCCCAGCACACACACACCCCCCCCCCCGTCCTTTTCCTCTGCTTTATTACGTTTTTCACTCACTTTAGAACTGTTCTATTTTCCAATACTTTTTTAAAGTTCTCTTCCAGACCCAGTTCTTCTTTCCGAAAGGCAGTACCCTCTACAAAATATTGAGAAACCAAGGCAAATTTCCTGTTCTATGGAAGGTAGAATGAGGGAGGAATTTGGTAGAAACACAATGACTTACTGATTCATTGCCCCCCCACTCCGGCAAGGAACATGCCAGGGGCCCATGCAGCCAGCATGAGGCTCAGGTGCCGAATCAGGTGGGGCCCAGACCCACCGTGAAGAACTGCTGAGATGCCCCTTGTCTTTGTGATCTCTTAATGGATCACCTGTGACGTCTAACATATTCTGATATAAGGCTTTTTTTTTTCAATGTTGTATATACGTTTCTTGTTCTCTTTAAAAGAAAGAAAGAAATTCCCTAAGACTATTTCCTTCTTTGAAATTCAAAAAGAGAGAGAGACATACTGCACACAACCTCCCACCCCCCAGAAACCTAGACAATGCCAGGATGCTTTAAGGCTTTTTCAATAACAAAAGTATCTTCTTTCTCTGCTACATTTGTGAAGAAGCTTCTCCCCCTCCCTATTCCCTATCCCCAGCCCAGCTTCAGTCGTCCTCAGTGTGCCTTCCTGGAGCTCTTTTGTTTGGGGGCTGCTCACTGTGCAGATCAGGCTGCAACCAGCAGGGTTCATGGCTGGGGAGGAAGTTATGAACCTGACTCTAACTGGGACTTTTCCAGCAACTATGAGTAGGAGCTGGGTAAGCATCACACAAGGCTCAGAGCAAATACCACCACCTTGCACAGCGTGGGCTACAGAATTAGCGTTATTGGAGAGACTTGCAAGTCAGGGGCAGAGAAAACGAGAACTTTCCCCCTTCCGTCCTTTCATCCCACAGAGAACCTGATGAGATGGACGGTCAGCAGGTTCACACTCCCGGAGACCTTGCCCTCTGGGACTTTCCATTCTAATATAGGGGAAGGTAGAGGAGGTCCTTGTCAACTGGGGGTGTCTTAGTCAGGATTCTCCAGAAAAAAGGATCCAAAGGACCTGCATGTGTGTGTGTTTATATAGACAGGTGCTCCTCAACCTACCCTGGGGTTACCTCTCAATAAACCCAGTGTTTGCTGACAACATAGATTTCACTGATGGATGTGATGGGTTTATTTAGATGTAACCCATTATAGGTTGAGGACTGTACTGATGACCGATCCCAGAATTCAGTAGTTAAAGTGGAACCCGAAGGCCCACCAAACGAGCAGCATCCTTGTGACGTGCGGGAGGGCGCACCAATTTCCAGGGCCATAAGGAATATGCTGGTGAGGGGACATCATAGAGAGACTCAGCGCTGGCATCCTCTCTAGGCCAGGCTGTCAGGAGGACAGCCCATTACCTAGCCGCTAAGGTCAGGGGACTGGGAGAATTCCAGAAGGGTAGAGGGCTGGTGGGAGCATGGAGCTGTCCAGGGCAAGGTGAGTATAATAGTGGACCAGGCAGCAAGTTCTGAATGAAACAAGAGGCAAGACTGAGATCCCAGAGACAGGATAGGGGACTCTATGGCTCTGTCCCTGGTTTTTGGAAACACACTAGAGGTGGATACACCAGGCAGTTGGCACGGACATTCCTACCGACTTGTAGCCTGTGAGGAAGTGTCACTATTCCTGGAAGACCAGCTGGGAGCCCCTGAAGCGGCCCCTCCAGGACAGCAAATCTAGGATTTCATGCTCTGTGGGAAGAACAGAGACCAGTGCCACCCTCAAGGCTGAGAACACACGAGGCAGCCTTTGCCTACAGTGTCACTGGGCCAGCGGCAATTTAATCAAGGTGTGCCCACACTGCAGCTTCCACCCAGGGGGAGCCATGTCCTGGAGTAGACGGACACAGCCTGCTGTGTCCTGTGTGACTACTGACCCGGCCAGTGTGTCCTGCCCAGGACCCATGGGGAAGGAGCAGAGGCGCCTTACTGTCACTGGGCGGGGACAGCAGTGCGCTATCACTGTGGGGGGCCGTGTTAGTTTTCTTCTTCTCATAGTACAGTCCTGGGAGACCTGCCTCCTCCTGCCACTGCCCAGAACACAGCATCAGTCCCCTGTGCTGACAGCACCACCCTAACGGACCAGATAACAAGAAGGGCTGGTGACGGGGTGTGCTCCAGAGACGGGGAGATGACCCCTCACACTTAGGAGCCTGCAGGGCCCGACATTTCTGGGGTTGAGTGGTCTGGGGCAGGTTGGACGTGCCCTTGGGGTAAAGAGCAGGTAAAAGACATTGGGCTTTGAAGCCCTAAGTCTGACACACCCCTAAAACCCAGGGGGCTCTGTGCTCGAGTCAGAGTGTGGCAGGGAGAGGGGGACAGAAGTGACCCTGGAGGCCAGGGCACTGCTTGGCACTCCGTCCATGCATACCCTCCACAAATGTGTGCATCCCTGCGTGTGTCCCACATGGCTGCAGGCAGTGTCGGCTCCCAGGCCAGATGGCAGCAAGTTCTTTACCTCATGTGACATCTGGGGAGACTGTGGCAGTTACAGGGGATGAGGGAGCCCAGTTTCAGTCCTCCTCAGTCTGGATCAGAAAATCCCTCTCTGTCCACGCACCTTAAGGCATAGCTTACAGGTAAGGAAGGGGTTAAAGGCTCAAAGATTTTGGCGTGATTGAATTGGAACTACTTTACATACTATGTGTTTCTACATCATTTAAAGTCTCAGTGAGCTGTATACTGGCTTATTTTCAGCTATGCGCAGATATTCAAAGATTGTCAGACTTTTGAGAAAGGCCCATAATACACAAGAGAAGTGTTAGCCAGCCACTGTTAACCTAAATGGCCATTTCCCGCAGGGGCTGCTGAACAGGCCTAAAAAGGCCAGAGGAGCCTCCATCTGGTATCTGGAGATTGTTCATTTACTTCCTAAGCTGTTGTCACAGGTAAGTTTGGGGAACTGGACTCCAGGTCAAAGATCCGGGGCACTCTGTGCCTCCCATGAAATACTGATGAACTACAAGTTTAGTCTAAAAATAAAAGTACTTTAAAGATACGACCACTTCAAGATAGGAAGATACTCTGTAACTTTGTAACTTATGAGGGAAAATCTGTTTGCCATGTACTAGAAGAGTAATAATATTGCTGATACTTTTTCTGTAAAATAAGCAACAAAGAGAAAGAGGGGACAGAACGGTCCTTTGAGGAAATATCCTTGCTGTTCTCTGGAATCGCTGGCTTTTCTAGAAATAAAGGTGAAACTGTTGGTCTCTCATCCACGTCTCCGTTGATTGGCTCGGGGACAAGCAGAGGGACCCATTCTGACAACGGAAGGACTAAATGAAACAACAAAGCAGAGCTGTGCCCACAGTGTGAACAGATAGTGACCTATAAACAGAAGGGAGATGGAAGGGAGCTTTTTGAAATAAAAAATAATTTCTAGAGTTAATATTGGATCCAAAGGTTGGAAGAGGCAGTTAAAGCACAAAATAAACACTATAAAGGCCTCCCCAAATTTCCAACAAAACCCAAATGTATGAAGCATGTACAAGGAAAAGAAGAGACAGGGTCCATTCAGGGAGAGAGGGGGAGGGTGACAGAGAGAGAGAGGCTGGGAGAGCCCCTTTGGAGGTCAGTAGAATAAGCACTTTCCACCCCTAGGGGGCGACAGGCAAAGAGATGGGGAGGAGGTAACTAGAGCAAAATGAAGCCCAAGAGAGGAGCCGCCTTCCCTCCTGACACTCCCCACCACAGGCCAGGTTTCAGAGAGACTCAGGACCCCCGAGGAGGCCAGGCCTGAGAGGGACGGATGCCCAGGGCAAGAAGACGCACTGCAGTGGGGCCACCTGGAAGGAGTCTAGGGCCAGGGGGACTCTACCTTGAGGCTGCATGAGCCCTGCGTGCTGCCTTCATCCCAAAGTGCACATGAGCATGTGTCCATCACTGGGCCTCCTCCCCCCTCACCCCATTGCAGCCTCATTCTCTCCCACTGGAAGCAGGTCCTGCGTCTCCAGGTCTCCTCCTCGGCTCCTGTGATGTCCCCATGCAAACGTGACCAGGCCTGGAGCTTTTTTCTTTCCCACACGCAGAAAAGTTATGACATATCCTGCACCATATATAGTGACACACCATCTGAGAAGAAGGCCACGCCTTTTCTCCTAATACGGAAAATTGCGAAATAACTGCAGATACAGTAGGAAGTGGATGGAATAAACGCTCAAAAGAGGTTTGGGGGATTCTCTTCTGAGCTTGGCTTCAAATCCCTGACAGACCTTGGGACCTGTGATCACCGAGGCAAGGAGAGGAGATAGGACCATGAGGCTGTCCCTTGCTCTGCTCCTTCTCATCCTCTCAGGTGAGTGCAGATGGAGCTTTAGACACTGGGGTGCCAGACGCTGGGCAGGGGACAAACGGGGTCCATCCCGACGGACAGAGACACATCAGGGAAATGGCAAGGCTGCGCCGTTCATCTCTGCCCTCATCTCTTAAACAGCAACCACGTTTTTATTATCTAACAGGTTCTGTGTTAGGTGCTGTGGAAATACCTCAAACCAAAACAAAATAAAAATAGTTCCTTTTCATTTTCTTAACAGTTTTTTTTGTTTGTTTTTTGTTTTTAGAGACAGAGTTTCACTCTGTCCCCCTTGGTAGAGTGCTGTGGCGTCACAGCTCACAGCAACCTCCAGCTCCTGGGCTTAGGCAATTCTCTTGCCTCAGCCTCCTGAGTAGCTGGGACTACAGGCACCTGTCACAACACCCGGCTATTTTTTGTTGCAGTTTGGCCGGGGCCGGGTTTGAACCCGCCACCCTCGGTATATGGGGCTGGAACCCTAATTACTGAGCCACAGGCGCCGCCCAAAATAGTTCCTTTTTAGAACTAAGGGTATCTCAACCCTGGCTGTTCGACCTAACTAGATGAATGAAGTAATGAAGTTCATTCTTGAACAACTTTTTAAGAGTTGAGATACTCAGGGAAAGAGGCTATCATGAGAAACAAAGTGACAACAATAATTTTATCTATTGATTTATCAAATATATAGTAGGAAAAGCTACCACAAGGAGATCTGTGTGCAGAGAGGGAGCTGGGGAGACGCATGTGTGATTACTGTCTTCACTTGGGAGTTAATAGGGATAAAAGGGGCACACGTGTGTAGTATCAGCTCAGGCCGCCACAACGGAATTCCATAGGCCGACGTGCATTTCTCACTGTTCAGGAGGCCGGAAAGTCTGGGACCCAGGCCCCAGCAGTCCACGTGCCTGCCAGGGCTCTGTCCAGCTTCAGGTGCTGCCTTTTCACTGCCTGCTCACTAAGCTCTTCTTTGTGTGCCCTTGGCGAGAGCAGAGAGAGAGCAAGTTCTCTGGTGTCTGTTACAAGGGCACTAATCCCATCACCCTCATCACCTCAAATAATCTTAATTACTTCACAAAGGTCCCATCTCCAGTTCACAAAAGTTCTGGACTTTTGTGGTACGAACCTCAAGAAGCCAGTGGGGTACGTGGATCAGGGAACCAAAGCAGGATCTGGACAGGGCGGAGACTCGTGACCACACCACAGAAGTCTGTCTGGGTCCTTCAAGTTCCAGCAGCTCCCAGGCCAGCCCTGGGTCAGGTGGGCAGAGCTGCCCTGCAGGCTCCTACTGGCAGCTGCTTCTCCATCAGTGTCCACCTGCAGTGAGTGGCCAACAGGAGAGATCCAGGGCCAGTCAGTGTGGCTGGGACACAAGGTGGGAGAAACACCAGAGTCGCAGTGTCCAGGGGCTGTTAGAGCACCTGCAGGGTCCTTGTTGTGACCACTAGATCAGAGCAGGATGTGACAAAGGACGATGTATCTATTGGTGTGGGATTGAGAGGACTGGAACTGACCGTGGGGTCCCAGGTAAAATGACCACTGACCCCTGTGAGAACTCTTCCTCACAGGTTATGTGACCACACTGCTGAGGAGGGAGGATTCAGAGCTCCCCTCTGTCCCGCCCCTGCCTGAGATCATGGGCCTGAGTGTCAGGGAGCGGGTGACACTTAGAGCTTCTGCATCTGCACCAGAGGCCGGAGCTCAGCCTCCCCCATCCAGGCAGGTGCTGCCGAGAGTGGAGCAGCGTTTCCATCCTGTGTGCTGTTCTCATTCTCTCCTCCTCTCTCACCTTTGAAGGACTCAGGACACTGGGAAGTCATTCATTAGTGAGAAAAATAACACACGAAGTGTGACCTTGCCAGTGACCCAGGCCTCAGGGTGGGAGAGACCCTCGGAAGGAGAGAGGCATCAGCAGCCCGGGGAGCCAAAGATACCTGGGAGGCCCAGCCCCGGTCACTGCCGCCATGGTCCCCATGCAGGGAGTGGCCTTGTGATGTCAGGTCTTTTCCTGTTTCCAGAGCAGCCAGAAGTCTGGATGTGGAGTGGAGACTGTCACTGTTAACACACTGGCTGAACTGGGACAAGGACAGCACCAGCCACAGCTACAGGCCTGGGGCCACAGAGCCGTCTGGGCTGAGTGCAGCAGTCAGGACTCGGCCCCAGAGCTGTGTTCCTGGTGTGGCCCTTCCTGTGGCTGTCTCTGTGCTACTTTTGTCCACATTTGTGACCAGGGCTATGTCAGTGTCACAAGGGGAATGTGACAGATTTCTGTTTTTCTCCTCTTAAATCAGAAGAAAAATACAGCAGAGGAGTTCTTGTTTCTTTAGAATTCAGAACAATTGGCTCGGCGCCTGTGGCTCAATCTGCTAAGGCGCCAGCCACGTACACCCAAGGTGGCGGGTTCGAGTCCCCAGCCCGGGCCCGCCAAACAACAATGATGGCTGCAACCAAAAAAATGGCCGGGCGTTGTGGTGGGCGCCTGTGGTCCCAGCTGCTTGGGAGGCGGAGGCAGGAGACTTGCTTGAGCCCAGGAGTTAGAGGTTGCTATGAGCTGTGATGCCATGGTACTCTACCCAGGGGGATAGCTTGAGGCTCTGTCTCAAAAAAAAAAAAAAAAAAGAATTCAGAACAATTACCTATAAGCCTGGCTGAAAAGAGAGCCTTTGTTTGGATAAATTCTTCCATAACTTGGGTTTTTTTCCTTAATGCTTATTGATTCATTCAGCTGTTTTGCTGGTTTTTTTTCAGTCTATCTTCATCATTTCCCTCCCCAAATGTTAATTATTTGTGTATATATTAGCATTAAACGTTCTGGAGTTATAAA
>CAUYQV010040614.1:0-13128 GCA_963574575.1 Galagoides demidoff
ATTGAATGGTAACTATGTACATTAATGCACTTCTGGGGTACAGTGTGGGGTTTTCACATGCAATCCGAAATACTTCCATCAAACTGATCAACACAGCCTTCATGTCATTTTCTCAGTTATTGTTTTAAAACGTTCTAATTCTACTCTTCCCACCTTTTTTTTTTTTTAAGACAGTCTCTGTTACCCTGGGTAGAGTGCAGTGGCTTCGTTGTAGCTTAGTACAACTTCAAACTCCTGAGCTTATGTGATCCTCAGCCTCTGGAGTAGTTGGGACTATAGTTGCCACACCCAGCTAATTTTTCCATTTTTAGTAGAGAAAGAGTCTTGCTCTTACTCAGGCTGGTCTCAAACTCCTGAGATCAAGTGATCCTCTAGCCTCATCCTCCCAGAATGCTTAAATTATAAGTGTGAGCTACTGTGGCTGGGCCTGTCTTCCTTATTCATGGAAATAATATTCTGTGATCTGGACAGACCACATTTTATTTATCTGTTCATCAGTTGGTAGGTTTCTGCTTTTTGGCTATTATAAGTGATGCAGCCATGAACATTCATTTACAAGTTTTTGTGTGCACTTGTGTTTTCAGTTCTCCTGGGTACACACATATACCTAGGAGCGGAATTGCTGAGTCTGATGGTGACTCTGGGTTTAATCTTTTGAGGAACGGCTGGACTTTGTCCAGCGTGACTGTGCTGCTTCTTCAATGTTAAGTACCCCCATTCCCTTTACCCCAAAAAGAGGGAAAAAGAAAAAGGACTTAGGTTATTTTGCTATGGTACATGGCAATACGTGGCTATAGTACATGTGTGATAACTAAAAAAAGATAGAACTGAAATAACGTAAGAGTGATTTTAGATATGGTATCATTTAATTACATCTTGATATCTGTACATGTCAATACATTTCAATTTACCACTGTGTAGAAGAGAGGTCCTAGTTAACTTTTGTATTCTTCCTCTTTGCCTGAGCTCCTGATTAAGTGAGTATGGGTGCAGGGTAACACTGTACCTGAACTTGCTAGTATGGTAGCCACAAGCTGCTTATGACCACTAAGTACCTGAAAATGTGGCTTGTTCAAGTTGAAATAGCCTAAATTTCAATAGCAGATTTCACCCCAGACTTGGAAGACAGTATAAAAGAAAGAAAATCCCTCGTAGTAATTTTTTATGTTGATTAAATATTGAGGTGATAGTATATGGTGTCTTTTGAGTTAAAAAAATAAATACTAAAAGTAATTATGGCTGTTTCTTTTCACTTTTTAATGTGGTTACTACTAGAAAAATTTAAATTGTATGTGTGACTTGCATTATATTTCTGTTGGACAGAGCTGTTATATATGATTTAAAAGCCTTGTTTTTTGAATGACTGGGAGGAAAAAGTGATTAAATATCCTTTGGGTAAATGCAGATGATTATTAACAAATATTTTTATTACTTTAAGAAAGAGCAGGAATCTGTTTTCTGCTTGAGGGGGAATGTGAGTCAGCTCTCAGCAGGGTGCCTTGTGCCTCAACTGACTGACCGGCCAGCCTTCATTCAGAGTTAGGCCATGACAGAATCTTTTCTCATGAGCACAGATAAATGGTCAACAAATATGAAATAATGCTTATCATCCCTAATCATCAGAGAAATGCAAATGAAAACCATTTGGAAATAGCATCTAATCCCAGTGAGGATTGCCCACATCGCAAGGTCCCAACGCTGCAGATCCTGGTGTGGATGTAGAGAGAAAGGAACATTCATACACTGCCGGGGGGACTGCAAACTCATACAGCCTCTGTGGGAAGAAGTATGGAGACTCCTCAAAGGCTAAAAGTAGACCTTACATTTGACCCTGCAATCCCATTACGAGGTATCTCTCAACAAGAAAATAAGTCATTTTACCACAAGGACATTTGCACTTGAATGTTGATAGCAGTTCAGTTCACAATCACAAAGAAGTAGAAACAAACCAAGTGCCCATCAACCCCTGAAAGGAGTGATAAACTGTGGTATATGTTTACTACGGAATACTATTCAGCCACAAAAAGATGGAGACTTTGGATCTTTTACATTTACCTGGAACGATTTGAAGAACAGTCCCTTAAGTATCACAGGAATGGAAAAGCAAGCACCCCAGAAACTCAATACTAAGTGGAAACTAGTAGTTTAACAACTATAGGCCCACAGGAGGGAAAACTCAGTGAACATCAAGAAGGGGAGGAAGAGGAGAGAGTTCGGTAAGTTCCCACCTAACAGGTGCAATCGTGGGCATATGGCACACTTCCTGGGTGAAGGACACAGCTACAACTCTGACTTCACCTTACAAATGCAAATGATATAACCTAATCCTATGTACTCTCATATTAATCTGAAATAAAAAATAAAGTTAGTTCATTACATAAAAACAAAATAAGAGCCTTAGCAAATAGAAACATGGCCATAAAGGCGTTAAATAAGGCAAAGTGTCCTGTGGTAACTGGACATAGCTCTTCTCTGATGCTCATAGTACCATGTGCATCTGATGAGGGCTGGCAGAGAGAGAGCCCCATCTCTCTTGTTTAACCTGGGAGAGTGACCTGTGGACATGTCAGACCTGGAAAGGAAAGAAGAGAAGATGCATGTAGCAAACTATTGGGGGAGGTCGGTCACTGGGTCATCCTTCAATTAATGTGTGAATACCACTTAATCAGAGAGAGTTGGCCCTGGGGCTTCTCACGTGGCTTTTTGATGAGGGCCAATATTCAGATTGTCAGGAAACCTATGTTGAAGGAATAGCATACTTGGCAACCATCTTTGGTAAAACGCACATAAGGTACTGGTGTTTTTAATCTCAAATATCTGGACATGAGGTTACTACTAGTGGTTTCGTGATTCAAAACAGAGCAGACCTGTATTTTGGCAATATCCCTAGGTAACATAATTTAGCTTGACTCAAGACCTCAAGACAGAAACATTCCTGAATTCCACTCCATTGGGAAGAAAACTTTTTCCCCTTGGCTGAGGCTCTCACTGATGCATAAAATGAAACTTGTTGGGGGTGGGGGTAGAGAATTCAAAAGGTGAGATGAAGTCCATAAAACTAGGCATATATAGTAAAAAATGAAGAATCCTGGTGTCTCTTGTGGCCCATCCCAAGTGAGCATGGAAGAAGAATAATAAAAATTAGGTACAACCCAGCCAGGATTTTATTCTTGGATGACAGCAGAGGGACTCCACGTGTGTTTAAATGAAGTCTCTTGTCAAAAACATTCTTGCTGTTTGACTGATGCTGCTTATTTGAGCTCACAGCATGATCAAAATAGCTGAGTCTATTTTCTTCTTCTTTTTCTTGATGAGTTAAGTGAAGAATTTGGCAGGCTAATCAATCATCACTCATCACTTGACCATTTTAAAGGAAGAACCTCAGGGCAGTCCCCCTGGGAAGTCTTGTGAGGTCACTATGATTTATTAAAAAACAGGATAATTAAGGGAGAGACAGCAATCTGATAAACTAATATTAAACGTGTGTTTTGTTGGATTTCCAGGGTGATTTCAGGGTTAACCTTATAGCAATAGCTCTCCTTTGAGAGGGTCCTAAGCATCATTTTCCTGCTGTCCTCTCCTACCACACAGTGGGGAGGCATGGGAGAGTCAAGAGAGTGTATTGAGGCCTTAGCTTCACATCCACCATTGAAGCTTCTGGAAGGCAGAGAGGGTAGACAAAGGCATTCTGTCATGTAGAAAGCACCTGCTGTACTAGGAGTGCAGAGAAAGCTGCTCCAGGGTCTCCTATGGTGGGCCTGGCCTTAGTGGAGTTTTAAGGTAGACAGAATTGGTGGAATTCTCTGCTCCGGTTATACATGACTGTGCCCCGCCATGTCTCCACCATCTGTCCCTTAGAACGCACTAAGTGAGGGAAGCTGTCTGATTTATGATTTCACTTAAAAGCCCATTTTACACGTGTGTGCCAGGCACTGCACATGCTGACTCTTCCAAGTGGTCATGCATTCAGAAATAGACCTTTGTGATGGGCGCTGCTTAACTCCCAAGGAGAGCACACAATAAGCGACTTTCCAGGCTTACAGCAGATGGGCCAAGGAGAGCTTTTCTGCCTGACTTAAGAGCCATTCTTCCCTGAATCAGTCCAAAGCCCTCATTAGACCCAGCTCTATCTGTCCGTTATTTGTTTAGATAGCAATTTCTCTGAGTACCCACCATGGAAAATGAGAACTCCACCAGGTGTGGGGGTGGAACAAAGAGGAATTGGAGGAAACGACTTCATTTGGGAGAGAGACATCTTGGACAGTGGTCATACGGATAGAGAATCTGTGCATATAAATTTTGCCAGACAACGGTTTAGACAGGAGGGATTCCAAAACAAGAAGGGGCCTTTGAGCAGGCGAACCCCCCGCAGAGGTAGGGGCTGCCCCACTAGGTTCTCACCAACGCCTAGGTCTGGAGCAGCCACTGATTCACAGAAGCAAAGGCTGCGGAGAGTCAGTTTGCTGCTGCCGTGGCTTGGGGAAGGGCCCCAGCATCATGTGGGTCTGCGCCTCCTCCACTCCTCTCCTCAGCCCACCCTCATGTCTTCTGTTGTTTGGATAAGTCAGCCAGCTCAGGTGGGGAAAGGAGAGTTGCTCTAAATTACCGGAAATGTGCCTGTTTAAACATGAGATTCAATTCAGTAGCAGCTAAAATCATCATTGCTTTTTTAACACGAGAAGCAAAAATACATCCTTAGCCAGGTGCAGTGTGGCTCACGCCTGTAATCCTAGCACTTTAGGGGGTGTCGAAGTGGGATGTTTGATTGAGGACAGGAGTTCAGGACCTGCCTGAGCAACCTAGTAAGACCTCATCCCTCATCTCTATAAAAAAAAAAAAAAGAAAAGAAAAATTAGCCATGCATGGTGACATGTGCCTATAAAGTCCTAGTTCCTCAGAAGGCTGAGGAAGGGGGATCACTTGAGCCCAGGAGTGTGAGGTTGCAGGAAGCGATGATCGTGCTACCTCACTCTAGCCAGGGGGGAGAAATGTCCCCAGTGGGAGGCTGCAAGGGGCAAGTTAGGAAAGTGGTGATAGAGTTTCTGGTCCTGAGAGGGTCCTCCGAGAGGATTCTTTAAAAAATTACCCATTTTATAGATTAGAGAAACTCAGAACGGTAAAGTAATAACAAATGGGACACAACCAGATCACAAGTGAGCTGAATGTTTTTCTCTTTTTCCAACTTTTGGGCTTGAGGTTTATCTAACACTCTCGTCCTCCTTTTGCCCGAACTCTTTTCCTGGCAGTGTCTGGTCGATCCCTTTGCCACAAAGAAAATGCTATGCCTCAGGCAAACCACATCTTTATGCAGTCTTAGGCATATTTATGTGACTCAGAAGAATTTAAAAATATGTACATTTTCAATTCTGCAAGCTTACTGTACCTCTTGGAAAACTACCTGTATCCTGCCAGTAAGATATGCCTTCCCCTTCAGCAGTCAAGGATCCCTTTTTTGGTGGCAGTCATGTTTACAAATGCTGAGTGGGGGAGGCTTGTTCTCACTGTGCTCCACGTGGTGTAGAGAGCTGGAAAGAGCACACAGTAGGGAATAGCTGAGATATTTTGCAACTTTTGGGACTAGCAAGATCTTTGCAGAAGAAAGAGCCCAGTTCCCTTCATTTACATGTAGTTTTAAGTAAATAAACACCAGGCCTTGTGGGCATCCATTTTCCAACTGCTCCTGCAAGCTCTGCCAAAGGATTTTTTTTACAGATTTTACAGATTTTAACATCTCTCTTCCTTCCAGGGAGAGATGGGGAGCTCAACAATCAACGTAATTTTGGTCCGCTTTCTGAATACATACGCTTTGCTGAAATCCTGTACTCGGGTTCTTTAGCTCAAGCATGTGACATGGACATTCTTCAAGGCAGGGTTAAAAACATCTGCAGCCTAGAAATCAGCAGAGCTCCCCAGGGAGGGTGTTAAATCCAGAGTGTGCTGATCTGTTTCCTGTCTTTGTTATGATTTCTTCACTGTAACTGAATATCCTTCGGTGCTGCAGTGACTGGGTACACTGTGCAGCTGTGTCAGCAGGCCAAGGACTGTTGGCTTAGAGGGCTCTGTTCCCGTTTACACAGCTAGCTTCCATAATCCCAGTCAGGCCTATTAATTTACAGGGTAAGCCACTCCTTGTCTGCAGATCAGCAGGCCTCACTGTGCACGCCATACTATTACATACAATCTAATTAAGACTAATTAAGAGGAGGAGCAGTTACCTAGCTGATCCTTGCCAAAGGAGAACTCGCAGAAACATGAACAAACCACGAGCTGAACAAAATGCCCATGAAAACACTGCCGAAAAGCAGAAAAAAAGAGTGGATTTAAGAACCGGAAGCCCTGAGCACTTGACCAAGGAGAAGGAGCCTGGTGTCGGGGTCCTGAGTCTGCGAGCCTGCCTGCATAGCTCTTCCTTAACACCTGCATCTCATCATTGCTTTCTGGGTGGAAAGCTGATCTTGCCACCCAAACAGTCTTTGCTTCTCGTAGGCAATCTCTGCAGACTCCAAAGAGTGAGCAGCCAGCAGGTTACCAGGGCCCACAGGCCACAGCTCAGGCTGCGTGCTGCGGTTCATTGGAGAAGCAAAGGTGCCTTTTGGAAATCGTGCGCATTACATAGTTTTTTCTGAAAACACCACATCAGCTGCCAGTGGGTTTCCCGTAAGCTGCGAGAGCATTTAACCCAAGTGGGTTTGTGACCTTCCAAAGCGGAGGTGAGGGAAGCCTCCAGTGGTAACTCAGAAGTCATCCTGCTGTTCCCGGCACTGAAGGGACAGCCCAGCCAATTGAGCATTTCTCCAGAGGATGTTTCTGGGCAGCTTTTCCCTCCTTGTGGAAAGCGTTTTCGCCTGTGTGGGCCTGGTTTATGAGCACAAGTTACTCACAGCACACGATTGGCCAGACTCCTCCGTGCTTTCTGGAACTCTTAAACCAGTGAGGGGTTTGTGTTTTGTATGAAGATTGTAGAACTGGGCAGTGTGCAAGATGGAGATCCGGGGTGTTTTATATCACTGAGACTTAAAGGCAGCTTAACGCCCAAAACTACCCTCAGTCTTTGCTGAGAACTGAGTGGGCACGGCTACAGCGGGCTGCCATCAGGCCCACCTCTCCAAGACAGAGCAACGTGGGAGGCAAATGGTTTTCCTCCTTTCTGTGCTTAGGTTCTATTCAGAAAAGTAGTAAGATGCTCTGTAGAATGTACTGCAAGACCCTTTAAACCCAGCCAGCCTCCAGCCGTGTGCTCTGTGACACCACCTGAGGGCTGGCATGCGGTCCAATTTCACACCCTGCCTGGGTTGTGCTCAATACATTTAAGTATTGTGTCATTTAAAATATGTTGTGCTGTTTTTATCATATTCCAGCGTCACAGTGCTTTTCATTGCTGTTTATCTTCTGGCATAGCTTTCCATTTAGCTGGAATGGGCCACAGTGATTTTTAGCAGTTTTTCTCTGTGGTTTAGGAGCCTCGTCTGAAGGGGGCTGTGTGGTCTGTGATAATAGATGAGAATCCTTGTGATGGGAGTAACATCAGGAACATTGGTGGTCTTCAAGGATGATTCCAGCCAACATGTATCCTTCATCTCTTTGAAAATAAAACTCCAGGCATGCTCTTGTCTAATGGGCACAATGTCAGGGTATATGGCACATGCCCTGGGGCAGGAATAGCTACAACAGGGACTCTACCTAACACATGCAAACCTTGTAACCTAATTATTTGTACCCTCATACTAATCTGAAGTTTTTAAAAAAGACTTGAATGTTAATAAAAAGAAAAGAAGGCTGGGTGAGGTACCTCACTCCTGTAATCCTAGCCCTCTGGGAGACTGAGGCAGGTGGATGTCTTGAGTTCAAGGCCAGCCTGAGCAAAAGCAAGACCCTATCTCTACTAAAAATAGAAAAACTGAGGCAAGAGGATCACTTGAGCCCAAGAGTTGGAGGTTGTGTCATGCCACAGCACTCTACCCAGGGCGACAGCTTGAGACCCTGTCTTAAAAAAAAAAAATTCTGATTACAGGAAGCCCTTTCTAGCCATTCCCAATGGCTCAGCATTTGTTGGTTATGAATATCTAATTTACTAAACAGCTATTATACTCCAGACTGTGTTTAGGGAATATAATAGAAAATGAGACAGAAAATTCCTGCCCTCATGGCAGATGGGAAGAAAGGTAATAAACTAATATCTAAAAATTGAAATGTGTTTATCACAGCTCAATTTAGAATCACCAAAATGTGGTAACAACCTAAATGCCCACCAACCCAGGAGTGGATTAACAAACTGTGGTATATGTACACCGTGGAATACTATTCAGCCATTAAAAAAGATGGAGACTTTATATCTTTTGTATTCACCTGGATAGAGTTAAAACATATTCTTCTTAGTAAAGTATTATAAGAATGGAAAAGCAAATATCCAATGTACTCAATACTAATATGAAGCTGGTAGAAGTTCTAATAAATATCCACATAAGAGAAAAACTCAAATCAATTCAAGGTTGGGGGGAGGGGGAGCAAGGGAGTGGGGAAAGGGGAGGAGGGAAGAGGATGGTTGTGCTCCCACTTAATGGGCACAACGTTCGGGTGTAGGGCCACCTTTTTGGAGTGGGATAGAATTATAAGAGAGACTGTACCCAGCAAATGCAAACATTATAACCTAATTCTTTGTGCCCTCAAATTAATGAGAAACAATAATAAATAATAAATAAATAAAATAGAAAATTAAAATAGTATTAAATGCTATGGACAAAACACAGGACGGGCTAGGGAGTGCTGACGATGTGTGGCTGTTTTAGATGGAGTGGTGAAGAGAGGCCTCTGGGAGGAGGCGGTGTTGGAGCAGGCAGAGGAGTGGAGGGAAAGAGGCTGTGATTTGGGGGAAGCACATGAAAGCCTCAGCGTGTGGGGAGTAAGAAGTCCCCGAGGTGAGCCCAGTCTGGAGTGTTCTAAGAGCAGAACTAAGGCAGATGTTGCTAGGATAGAGTGGAAGGTAGAAGGAGCTGGTGTCAAGAATTGAAGGGGCTGGAATAGGTTAAGAACCCCCAGTATTCCCTGGGGAGATCCTTGGAGTCTTGGTAAGCCTCTGTAGGGTTCAGGCAGAGAGGAGACATGTCGCATAACATAAGCCACTCTGACTCCCCAAGGGAAGACACACCTGTCGGAGGTTGTGCCCCTAGACCACGGGAGAGGTGATGGTGCCTTTGACTGGAATAGCAGTCCCAGAGATGCTGGGAAATGATAAGGTCAGGAGGTATTGTAGAGGCAGGAGCTGCCTGGACTTGCTGGTACAGGTATCAGTGGAAAAGTGGGATGGAGGGTGATTTTTAGGTGCTTGATACAAGCATCGTGGTGAACGGGTACATTTCTTGGCATTGTAGAGCCTAAGGGAGGAGCATATTATGAATTTTGTCTTAAACACGTCAAGTTTGAGGTATTGTACATCTAATGGAATATAATTGCATGAGTCTAGAGCTCAGTGGAGAAGTCGTGGCTGAAGATAAAAACTGGGGGTCTCCGGCATAGAGCCCAGGGACTGGGTGAGACCACGTGAGAAGGGAGTGTGGACTGAAAAGGCGAGGGCTGAGGCCTGAGCGCCGGGGCATTATTTAAGTTTGAGAAGAGGAGGGAGAACTTAGCATTCTCCTATTCTGGAAAGCTCGGCTCTGACAAACGTACGTCCTGTGTGCCCATTACTTCACTCCCAGCAACACAGCTGTGTGCTGTTTGTGTGTGTTGAGGGGCCAGGGAGGGGAGCTGATAACTTCTGCGTCTTCCTTCTTCCTCGTCCTCCTCGTTTTCCTTTTCTTCTCCCTTCCCTTCTCTTCCTTCCCCCTCTTCTTTCCTGTCTTGACTCCCACATTCTAGAGATGCCCAGCCTGGCCACGAACGGATCTTGTCCTCATGTCTCCTCACGTGTTCCTGTCTTTGGTGATCCCTAAAATAAGCCCAGCGACAAGGATCATATGACAACAATTCACAATTCTTGCTTGCTAAATCTGCTGTCACTTCTTACTAAGGGAAGTTGAACTGGTGGACAGAAAGAAGGAAAATAAACTACCAACCCCTAGAGACCTCTCTTTGTTGTTCAGAAGTTCTCTTGTGTATCAGATGATGGATTTGGCCGTGTGTAATAAAAAATGACTCCAGTTTCCTGCTGCTTTTTAGAATGATGTCTTTTGGTTACATTCTTTCAACTTGTAAAATATTAACTTTGAATTCCCATGGGTTAGGACCTCTGGCATTGTTGCCCTGAGGCGTGCTCTTTGGTGGGAAAACGTCAGAGCGACCTTTCCTACCTCTGTGCTCCACTTGGAAATCAATGTGTGTCACCAAGGCATTTAGGTACTTGTGTAGCAGGAGGGATAGGTGTGAAGTCCAGTGGAAAAGAAATATAACACAAAAAAGAACAATGGCAGAACATGGTAACTTCAAAAAATAAATCTGAAAGCCAGTCCTGGAGATCTGATCTTTGGAAAGAGTTTGGGTTTTGTTAGGGATAATAGCAGCTGATCTTTTGTACTCCCACAGAACCCTGCCAGAACCAACACTCAGAAGCACAAAATTATGAGAGGATTTCTTCCAAGGTTGTTGAAAAAAATGTTCTTTGGTGATGGTCAAGGTGGTGAGGAGGAGGGAGAGATGGTTCTGCTGAAAAGGAGGTTCCAGAAGCAGCACCCAAAGCCCTGGAAGAAATGAAAAGGCTGAGAGCGAGATGTTTAGTGGGATCTTACCACAGGCCAGGAGCTGCCTCCTCACCCTGCGTGCTGTATCTCCATTTCCTTCTGCAGCCCTATCCATCTGATTTTAGAATTCAAGCTTGGACGCAATGGTGCACAATGCAGGATTTTTTCCCTAATGCAGTGTATACATGAGCTGTCATTGATGCCAATGAAATTCTTTCAGTTAACAGTATCTATTCTGCTTAACACTAGACCATAGTGGGGCATTCAGAGATATGCAACATTATTCTTTTTCTTGAGCAACTTATGATCTAGATGTGAGAAAAGACATAATACCCCACCTCAAAGAAAAAAAACACAGAAGAGTTTAAGGCAATATATCATGAAATGCTTTATCAGAAATGTAGGCAAATATTACAGATGCTCCAGGGAGTACAAGATACCATGTGTCACAAGGGTCAAGATACCTAATCTTTCCTCTGTGATATCCTACTTCTTTAACTAACAGTATTTGAAATACAGTAATGTATAAGATATACCTGCTGCCAAAATGAAACATTTGGAAAAATGCCATCCTATGAAATATCATTATAACATTTGTTTAAATAAGGGAGTTGATTTCTGAATCCTACAGATAGCCACAGATGGCACAGTTTTGTTGTTGTCTATGTAATGTGGTTTCTTGAAAGAGTTCAGTGATCAGGATTCCCTGAGTATTGTCCACGGCAGGCACTGTGTGTGCCTTCTGGGATTCCGAGATGAATGAGACACAGTTCTCACAAAGAGCTGAGGAGATAGGAGAGCAAAGGAGAGAAGGGAAAGACTGGAGGGAAATAGATAAGAATCTATTGCAATAATGCAAATGAGGAGGACCCAAACCCTTAACCCAAAGGCTTTTGCTGAAGGGATGGAGAGCAGCTGATAGAGCCAGTGAGTGCTGAGGACGTGGGGTAAGCAAAATCAAATGTTTAGTTCAGGAGAGAGGAAGGCGTCAAGGATAATGACAAGACTTCTGTCTCCCAAAATAGATCATATCCTAGGACACAAGTCTAACCTCAGCAAATATAAAAGTGTAGAATTTTTTTTTTTTTTTTGAGACAGAGCCTCAAGCTGTTGCCCTGAGTAGAGTGTCATGGCATCGTAGCTCACGGCAACCTCCAACTCCTGGGCTCAAGAGATTCTCCTGCCTCCACCACCTCACAATACCCAGCTATTTTTTGGTTGCAGCCATCATTGTTGTTTGGCAGGCCCAGGCTGGATTTGAACCCACCAGCTCAGGTGTATGTGACTAGTGCCTTAGCTGCTTGAACCACAGGCACTGAGCCAAGAAATTATTCCTTGTATCTTCTCAGACCACCATGGAATAAAAGTTGAACTCAACAGCAATGGGAATCTTCATATTCAAACAAAGTCATAGAAGCTAAATAATCTTAGGCTGAATGATAGCTGGGTCAAAGACAAAATTAAGAAGGAAATCACCAAATTTTTGGAAAAAAATCAATGAAGACACAAATTATCAAAACCTCTGGGATACTGCAAAGGCAGTCCTAAGAGGGAAATTTATAGAATTGGAAGCCTTCATAAATAAAACAGAAAGAGAGGAAGCCAACAATTTAATGGATCATCTCAAGCAACTGGAAAAGGAAGAACATTGCAACCCCAAACCCAGCAGAAGAAAAGAAATAACCAAAATTAGGGCAGAATTAAATGAAATTGAAAACAAAAGAATCATTCAGAAGATCAATGAGACAAAAAGTTGGTTTTTTGAAAACATTAAAAAAATTGATAAACCTTTGGCCAACCTAACCAGAAACCAGAAACAGAAAAGTAAAATCTCTAGTATCATCTATCAGAAACGATAAAGGAGAAATAACAACAAACACTTCAGAAATTCAAAAAATCCTCAATGATTACTACAAAAATCTTTATTCCCAGAAATGTGAAAATCTGAAGGAAATGGACCAATACCTGGAAGCACACCACCTTCCTAGACTTAACCAAAAATAATTAGAAACCTTGAATAGACCTATATCAATCACTGAAATATCATCAATGATATGAAATCTCCCAAAAAAGAAAAGTCTGGGACCAGATGGCTTCCCATCTGAATTCTATCAAACCTTTCAAGAGGAACTAGTACCTATAGTATGCAATGTTTTCCAAAGCATAGAAAAAGAAGGAATACTTCCCAACACATTCTATGAAGCAAATATCACCCTGATCCCCAAACCAGGAAAGGATCCAACAAAGAAAGAAAATTATAGACCAATATCATTAATGAATATTGATGCAAAATATTCAATAAGATCTTAGCAAACAGAATTCAACAACACATCAAAAAAATTATACACCATGATCAAGTTGGTTTTATTCCAGGGTTACGGGATTGGTTCAACATATGCGAGTCGATAAATATAATGCATCACATCCAATAAAATAAAAAACAAAGACCATCTGA
>CAUYQV010040616.1:0-13572 GCA_963574575.1 Galagoides demidoff
CTGTGGTCCCAGCTACTTGGGAGGCTGAGGCAGGAGACTCGCTTGAGCCCAGGAGTTGGAGGTTGCTGTGAGCTGTGATGCCATGGCACTCTACCCAGGGGGATAGCTTGAGGCTCCTTCTCAAAAAAAAAAAAAAAAAAAAAAAGAAAAAGAAAAGAAAAAGAAAAGAAATTCCCCTCAGCAGGAGAGAGGATGATGTTAGACCTTACAGGGACCTCACTGCCAGGGCTCTCCCTGCAGTGGAGGGGGCTGGGTTTTTACATCAGTTACTGAGATGTATGTTTCTTTTTCATTAAGTTTCTGCTGTTGTTTGTTGGTTGCGACCACAGGTTGTCTTTGGTTGCTTTGATGTCTGAGACGTGCAGGGCAGAGGGAGCTGAGGGCCGCTGAGGCTGCATGCGCTGGGCTCTTACCCAGGTCTGGGGGTCGCGTATTTCAGAATTTCTCAGGTTTTAGACAGATATCTGTCTGTTTGCATGGTCCATATATGTTTTACACCCTCCTCATGGAATATGAGACGGTGATGCTTCAATATTTCTGCAGCAGAACTTTGGAATTTTCATTCTGGCCAGAGTAAAAAAGGACCCAGTTGAGCCTCACGTCAATTTGGGTCAGGTTTTGCCAGCAGGTGAATCTTGGAAAAACTATTCAAATTAGAGGTATTTTTGCATTTTGGAATTGCAGATAAGAGATTGTAGATGTGTGTTTTTATTATTGCCGTTGTTATAATATCAATTCGTCTACTTTCTGGGCAGCGGGTGGCCCCTCCCTGTTCTCAGCACCGGCTCGCGTCCTTCCCTCCTTCCTTTCCTCCCATCTTTTATATCTTTGGTCATTTCTTCAGGATTTGGAAGGAGCCAGCAGTGTGTGCTCTTTAAAGACTCAGGTTTTCATGTTCAATAGATCTGCGTCCCAATTCAATTTCCATTGCTCATGAACCGTGACCACTGTCCATGTACCTTCAGGGCTTCTGTTCCCTGAGATAGTCACGTTTACTCCGGGGGTGCTGTGAAGAGGCAATGCAGGATGGGTGGGAAAACACAGAACAGGGGCCCCAGAGCATCCTAGGAGCGTCGTCCAGGAATGACAGCTGCTGTCCCCATTATCATGTCGCACAACAGCAAGCTACCTTTGCTATTCTTTTGTAAGCAAAGAACTTATTCACATTTAATTTCTTCACATTTTTTAAAATGCTTTTGGTCTTTGCTTAAATGTAGGTTATTTGGCAGTACCTGTCTGAAAATAGCATCCCTTGTGGTTATCATCATTGGCCTTAGCTTTAAAGGATCCTTGAGGGCACTTTATACATATCCATGCTGAGATACGGACGAAATGTGAAAAGTGGGATGGATGGATGGATGGATGGACCACTGGGTGGACAGATGGATGGACCAATGGATAGATGGATGTTCATCTGAGTAGTAAGTAGCTGGGAGCAGGAAGTGCTATGGGTTTACTGTGGACAACGGAACATCAGAGAATCTTTCCAAAAGGAGAAAGGGAATGAATGAATAGGGACCAAGGTTACTTCTTTGCTAGGCTATCATAGGCTTGCCATCGCTGACTTGCCTCAGTCTGTACGAATGCAGTAGAAACCTGTGTGCACTTTTGAGACCAGCAGTCACATGGGCAGACCTTGCATGGGGGGGGGGGTGTCATTCTGGATTATTCTGTCCATGTGTTGCTGAAACACAACAATCCTGGTTATTTCCTGTTGTTCCTGCATCTCTCCAAAGGAGCACTTTGGATCTCAAGTTGATTATTGCAGGGGCTTAAAGACAAAGCCTCATCTGGCCTATAATCGGAACACAGGGGTGTGCAGGTGGCCTTTGCAACTGTCAGTTCATTTGAGTAATTAAAATTTGTATTTTCTTTAATGTCTTAAAGTCACGATTTTATTTATTCTTTATTCACCAATTGAAATATTCTGGTTGGTTACAAGGGCATATGAGGGCCCTTTCTGTGACAGGCTGGTTTCTGGGTAAATAAAGGTCCTCCTATCTGGTTCTCCTCCTCTCCCGACCCCCCCCCCCCCAGTTCCCTCTCACTTGAGCTTCTCTGCACGTTCCGTGGACATCTCAGGGGGACCACACTCTCCTTGTTCATGTTTCCGACTTGAAAGTAGTATTCAAATGCAGCTGTATTTTACAGATTGGCAATTTTGCTATAATTAAGCTTCATGAATATGAAGATTCTTGCAGAATCCCCGCGATGCCCCATGGTGAGGATTTGCAGCGAGATTCTTCTCAGCTCACTGTGACCTATTAGAGTGTCAGGTCGGCTCCATTTCAACATGATGTTTACTCTTTTGATGTGCAAACCATATATTAGTTAATTTTTAAGCCACAGCAGAAGCAGCCTGAGAGGCACATTTGTCCAGAGGCCTTGAGAAAAAACTAGAAGGTCGGTGTCTTCACAGATCCATTAAGGTTCGGAAATTAAATGATAACTTTGCAGACCCGGGAGGAAGCGGCACCTGGGAGATTTTCTTTGCTGTTTTCTGCTGCTGTGACCGGCTTCTTGGCCCTGGCAAGATTTCAGATTGAGCCACCCTCTCTCTAAATGAAACAGGGCTGCTGCTTCTTAGAAGTCTGTTTTTTGGCAGCCTATGGCGAGACCTTTCCTGGACTCTGGTGTCTGCTGTACAAATGTCAATTCTCAGCTGTGCTATCATCAAGGATACCCAAGGAAAACCTGATCGATCTTTTTACACAAAGTAGCATCTTCTGAATTGAAAATGCTGTTGGGTTGTTGTGATTTTTTTCTTTTGTAAATAGGCAATTATTTGTGATTCAAAACTCAAAAAGTATATAGAGAAAATTCTAGTCCCACTCCACTCCCTCACTCTCCATTCCCATGTGTCCATGGACACATATTTGTATCACTGGTCATCTATCCATCCAGAAATTACTAATGTGAACCCAATCAAATAAAAATGCTCTCCTCCTCCAATCATCAGCACTTACAGAAATCGGCCCAGCATTGGCGTACCCGCTGAGCACTCTTGACAGAATTGCCATGTTGTAGAAGGCGTCTTTCTGCCTGTCAATTTTATTTCCAGACGGCAGTGGTGATGTTGCTTTAGGGTGAGTCACCAAAGGATATAGTCGCTTCTGCTTCCCTGCAGCCCTCTGGCTGTCCTGTTCTCAGCTGAAAATAAAATAAATGGACTTGGTCCATTTCACCTTTTCTTTTTCTTGCAATTTGAGAGGCACTTGAGCTAGCCCCCTAATGCGGCATTTAACTCCATTTATATTTTTAAAGGAATTGGTACCCCGGTTTATTTGCTTTTATTGCTTGTGAAAATGGCATGGGTAATTAGACCAACAGAGTCGCATCTTAAGGGGTGATTATTGATGTATTCCTTATGTCAGCTCAAAAGTAACCGCTAGGGATAGGAGCTTAGACAAAGCATCCCTGCTTGCCAACACGCACTGCGCATGACTCTGCAGGCTTCAGCGCACCCATGGTCATGCCGGGCCACTGCACACATTGGCTGGGCTCCAGAAAGGCATCCATCCTTGTGCCCAGTGGCTGATCTTCTCAGATATGCATAACTTTCTTATAATAGACTTTAAATTCCTGAAAATCCTTTAAAATTTTCATTAAGCAAAGATTTTAAATTTTGAAACTTTTTTTGATACATGCACCATGGTTGGGGTCCCATCCTGGCATTAAGGGGTTGGTGGAGGACCGTGGTTCCTAGACAGCTGGTATTCGATACCATGAACAAATCAATCCATTCTCAAGTTTGATCTCCGTGAGTGAAAGCAGGAGGTAGGAAACATTCACACCATGACTCACCTGAGCTGATTTTCTTGATCTCTATTTCTTGCTTTTCTCACCACTGGCCTGAAATGAGTAAGTGTGACCATTTTTGTCCATATGCCAGAGGTAATTAAACTCCAGCCTTTAAATTTCCGACACCAAAGATGGCCCAGAGAAATGTTAACTTCATTTTCTTAAGGTGGGAGCCGCTGCAGAGGGGACACAGACAGGTGCTGGTGCTCAGACAAAAATGACCCATCGTGTTCTCTGAACAGAGAAGAGCGTAGTAGATTTGTGCAGACAGGCACATTTTGATCTGAAGCATCTAATGGTGCATTTCTGCTTTTTTCTTGTCAACTGGGGCCAGAGTGGAGAAACACAGGTACAGCCGGGTTGGCAGTGCTGCTGTTACTGGAGCTCGTGATGAGAGTTTTCACTCCCGCACAAGGGGCCTTGGCTGTGAGGTTGCAACGAGATATGAACTTTTTCACATTAGTATTTTGAAGGGACACGTGAGGCCCTGGAAGGTCATTAGGATTTATGTGTGAAAGCAGGTGGAGCTCACACTAAGGAAGATAGAATGCAGCCATTAAAAGAGAGTAGGAAGGACACCATGAAGTGAAAATTGCCATGGTTTGAGTGGCGAGTCCCTCCAAAATGCGTACTGTAGAACCTAAAACCCAATGTAGTAGTGTTGAGAGCTGAGGCCTTTGGGGAAGTGATTAAATCCTGAGTGCTCTGGCCTCGTGGATGGGTTCATGCTTTTATAAGAGAGTTGAAGGGAGCATCCTCGTGCCTTTTGCCCATCATGCGAGGATACAGCTACGGGGCACCATCTTGGAAGCAGAGTACAAGCCTTCCCCAGACACCACATGTGCCGGGGCCTGGATTTTGGACTTTCCATCCTTCAGAACTACGAGAAATACATTTCTATTTTTTATAAACTACCCAGTCTAAGGTATTTTGTTATAACAGCACAAAGAATAATATTTTAGATTCCTTAAGGAGAGAACAGGAGAGAGTCATAATCCTACAGTGTCTAGTTTCTGGCAAGATGTGGGCCTCAGAGTGGCTGGCTATGAACCAGGCACTACATGTAAAGGCTCCAGGTTTTCACTTCTCCTGTGGCTGCTGGGAACCCGCTTAAACCAGTGATTGCCTCTGTAAAGATGCATTTCCTGTTTATCTCTCTGAAAATCCTGAGAGTACCTCCATGGTAGAGAGGATATTATAATTCCTGCCACTATCCTTAATGCCTGGTCCAGAGCCTGGTGCTGAGTAAGTGTGGTAGGCAGAATAAGAGACCCAAAGATGTCTAAGTCTGAATTCCTGGAACCTGTAAATACCTTGCATGGCAAAAAAACATTTTGCAGATATTGTTGAGGATCTTGAGATAGGGAGATTGTCCTGAACCATCTGGATAGATGCTGTGTAAATCAGGTGTCCTTATGAGGGAGGGAGAGGGACAGGACAGTCAGATTAGGCGTGATGGGATGAAGGGAAACTCAATCAGCCATCATTCATTTGAAGATGGAGAAAGGGGCCGCAAGCCAAGGACTAGGGAAAGGAGAAAGGGCTTCAACAAGCTGGAAAAGGCAAAAGACAGACTCCCCCCTCGAGCCTCCAGAAGGAACACAGCCCTGCCAACACCTCGACTTTGGAACGTTGATCTCTGAATCCCTGCGATAACAAATTTACGTTGTTTTAAGCCACCAAGTTTGTAGTAATTTGGCAATAGGAAATTAAGACAGTGGGTAATCAAAATGGAACGGATCTTTTGCTTCACATAACCTGTAACATGTGCAGAGATCGCGGGGTGCTGAAGCAGCACTGTTGATTCGGCACCAATGCCAAAATGCTGGGGCACGCTTCCACGGAGCCGACCTGAGCCACTGCTGTTCTGTTCTAAACACGCGTTGACGTGCATATTTGGTGTTTGCAGCCACTGCCCTAACGGTCAAGGTGATTTTTAAGGAGATACTAAAAGATTGATACCAACCTTAGGAATATTGCATTGGTGATTAGGCTAAAAAGCTAACATATTTTCATGTGGGTAATGGGCACAGATTTTAATCCACAAACATAGTAGTTGTTATAACCAATAGTTCATTTTTGTATAGCTTAACTGAATTTGTAACATATGCCTCATTTTGTCAGGTGGCAGAATCTTGATTTCATTTAGACCTTGACGATCATAGTCAATTCAGGGATTATTCAGTCAGTTCACAGTTTCCTTCACCCTGTGTTGTTGTTCAAGAGTCTAAGGCATTGGACTGCCAAGGAGAGAAGATGAGGCCTTCCTTCCAGAAAACTGATGTCGGTTCTTGGTTGATACTGGTACCCACGGAAACATCTAAGTGCCCATCGGTCTAGGCAACCTGCTTCTGGCTTCTTGTGTTCCTCTCCAAAAAAGGCTCTCTCAACCATCTATATGGCCTTATAAGACACCCTGAAATTGTTTGGTAGCTGACCATGGCCCACTTGAGGGGGAGGGCCTCCAGGAGACTGTTCTGGGCTCATTTCCCTGGACACATCAAAGCAGCCGTCTCTTCTCTATGGCTGCCAGGCCATGTTGTGACAAGTGACCCACATAAGAAACCCAGACCATCAGGGCCCCCATGACCACTCCTAGGGTCAACTTTATAGAGGACTCTGAAAAGCTGTTATTTTCATAAGTATAGTTTATTACCATGGAAGGATATAGATTAAAATCAGCAAAGGAAAAAGTGCATGGGGAGGGGTCTCTCCTGCTCCAGTCGTCCTCTGCTGGTGGGGTGTTACTGACAGTGCTCAGTTCTCCCCACAACAATGCCTGACGTCACATGTGGGCATCATCTACCTGGGAGGCTCCCACAATCCCTAGTATCCAGGGCCTTTATTAGGGCTGGGTCACATAGATGTGGAGTGCTCCTATGACTGACATTAACTGCTCAGTCTCAAGCTGATACAGTGCTGTGTAGGATTCCAGAAGAACAGAAACAGATGTTCCCCACAATCCAGTTGTTGGCATCAACTATTTGGGGTGGCCCCCAGTGTACGGTGACACTCTTATCAGGCTGGTTATTTCAGGGGCTTAGAGATTCCCCCCTTGGGAGTTAGGCCACAGCCAGGGCTTTCTTTAGAATGCACAAGGTTGGGACACCAAAGCCAGCGGGAACGCCTGCTGGCTAAGCCTTTCCTGTGCACAGGCCTGGCTGCCCTGAGTGCCTCAGCACCATCCACGCAGGCTTCCACTGTATCTCTTCCTCTTCATGCATCTGTTGTGGTTCCTGTGGGCAGAGCCTCATCTCAGGCCCCACATAAGGCCCCTCTAGGCCAGCCATGGACACATCCATCTAGGGATAAATAAACTGGTCTGGGCTGACCACATGGCTGTTGGATGCAGAGGTGACTCTTGAAGCTTGAAGGCTGATTCTTATGACTAAAAGTAACCTGACCTTGTCATTCCTCTCTAACTTGCTCTACCTTTTTGTCTGAAAAAGAATCCCACCAACTAAATGAGGAAGTGTGGCCCTAGAGGACAGTAGCCAGGGCCAGCAGCACAAAGGTCCCTCTCCCCTTATACCTGTCCCAGAAGTGCCCAGCAGCTGCCCTTGTATCACATCAGAATTGGGTCACATGCACACCCTTAGACTAATCTGGCAAAGGGATTTGGTTTTGGTGTATCTGGCTTAAACCAAACATGTATTTCCATCAGAACAAAACCAAGGGATTCCTTGGGTGCCATGAAATACACGTGAGGGACAATGCACTGCAGCCCTGGCTTCGCTGCCATGAAGTCAGCTTCCAATAGAGAAGGAATTCAAATCTTTAAATGACTGAGTGGCAGTAGCTGCATTCCAGAGTCTTCATAGCACTCTTCAGGTTGGAAGAAGCAAGTCAGTTGCTTTTCCAAGCGTAAATCAGAGGGGTGGGAATTACTGATGGGGTGGTACAGATGGGATATGAGAAAATATCCAATATATATATATGTTGCCAAATGAGAACGAAGGCTTGTCAGTGCTTAGAGAGGCTTAGAAAGGTATGTCGAAACTTGCAGGGGGCTGAGGAAGGATGTGCTAATTCTTGACCCAAATAGGAGGCTTGTAAGAAATATAAATCTTTATCACACCTGAGTTACACTTTGTGAGGATTTCATTAGCTCCTGCTTTTATAATTGTGCTTAGCAGTTTACCTGAAGTCCCTCAGTCCCTTGCAGCTTTAAATATTGTGTCTCAAACACCAAATTTGCCAAGGTTGTTCATATGATAGGTGCTTCTTTGCCGCAGGGGACAGGGCCTGGACTTGGTCGGAGTGGGCAGAACTCAGAACAAGTGATCTGGCCAGAGTGGCCCCAGAATCCCAGCCCTGATGTTTCCAGCCAGACCTGGACATCTTCTTTAGGACACAGGTTGTGCTCCAGCTTTGGAGGTGGACAGCTGGTCAACCTTTAGGCACCCTCTCCTACAACTGGGAAGGCTCCAAAACTAAGCTCCTGCCTGAACCTCTCTCCATTCACCACCTTTTTCCTGCTTCCCCAATAATGATATGCTGGCACATCTATAGCTGCTTTCTCAGGGCAAGGCTGATGACCGTATCAGTCTGCATTCCCCAGACAGACAGGACCCATAGGAGACCTATCACTCTAACTGTTTACTGATATATCTATCAGTAGAAAAGTGTACATCAATAGATGCATTGAAAGAGAGAAAAGGAGAGAGAGAGAGGGGAAATGCATCCTTCTTCTACCTGCTGGTGCCCTCTGGGGCCATAAAAACTGGAAGATGCTCACCCACATTGCTGAAGACACCTTCTCTGCTCATCTGATTCAAACATTGATGTCTTTTGGAAACTCCTTCAGAAACACACCAAGAAGTAATGATTTAACCAGTTATTTGGGCATCTCTTAACCTAGTTCTGTAGAGGCATAAGATAATCATCACAATGACATAGGTAAAAATTTCCTAAATCCTCCCTTCCCTGTCAAGCTGATAAATATCTTGGCTGATCTCCAAATCTAAGCACTTAGATAATTATGCCTGGGCATGTTGCCTCGAACATAACTCAACATGTGTTAGGTCAGAAGTAAATGCTTAGAGAGGCTTGGATGAAAACAAGGCCTTCTCTAGGTGAAGAGGTTTGTTTCAGGCACTTGACCTCTGAAGCAGTTGAGTTCATCCTGAGAAACGGAAAGTCCACAGCCATGGTTTGGTAGCACCTGGTGAAGTGGTGTGCAATTGCTGGCTTCCTACCCCGCCCCGTCCCTCTGGTCAGTGGTCTCTGGCTGTGGCCCCACTTTCTGCCCTGTGCAGTCCAGCCCTGCTGTTGGAGTGGAGTGCATCTCAGGCTCGTGCCCGGAGCACACTCCACTCTCTTTCCCTCTCTCCAGGTTTCCTTACAGAAAGCAATGCCAGAGATTAGAACAGGTGGGACGCTGACGTGCCAAGTGGGACTGGTGCCAACTAATCCAGAGAGGAAAGCAGCTGGCCTGCAGGGCCCTGGGCTTCCCTGCCCAACGTTCCCTGGGCATAATCTGTTATTAAAATATTAAAAAATTTCTTCTATACTAGCTGGTGAACAGAAATAGTCTATTTATTTTAGGCGTCCTCAAACTACGGCCTGCGGGCCACATGAGGCCTGCCTAGGATGTTTATCTGGCCCGCTGGGTGTTTTTGCTGCTATCGCCTGTCCTGCTTAGCAGTCAACGCGTCCTGGGGCCCCGCAGTCCAGCCCTCCAGTGGTCTGAGGGACAGTGAACTGGCCCCCTGTTTAAAAAGTTTGAGGACCCCCTGATTTATTTGGAGTAAAAATTACCTGAAGGCATTGTCCCATGGAGGCTGTAGTGATGGGGTGGCTGGGGAGTAGGGCTGTCTTGGCTGAGGACAGAGGTGGAGGTCCAGGGCAGGACATGTGCGGTGCCTCTGCTGCCCTGGGCTGGGCCATGGGCAGAGGGGAAAGACCCCAGGTGGGGCTTGAAAATACCTGGGGGGGGGGGATTGAGGTTGAGGCCAAGATGATGGTCTTTTAAGTCCAGGCCTCAGGCAGCTCTGGCTTGGGGAATGCCCAGCCCAGGTGTGACCAGGTGCAGGGGCTTCACGACTCTTGGTTCAATGGGAGGTCATTAAAGTTTGTGAAGCCAAATCACTGCTCAGCCAGGGACATCACCAGGCTTGGGACAACTGCCCCAAGTGAGAGGTCCCACCAGAAATTTCTAAAATCACAGGTATGGAAATGATTTCCTGAGCATTTGGTGCTGTAGCTTCAGGAACTGGCTGGGCAGTTGTATTGTGTGTGTACAGGCATATGTGTGCAGTTAGACAAAATTCAAAAATATATTTGAATTTAATTATTGATTTATGCATCTGTACAGTTTCTTGAATCATTTTAATGGCACGTCTGGGAATGTGTGCAGTGCAGCACTTACTGAATATTTTACTTTTTCAAAATCGTATTTTTTGTTGTTGCAAGAGCAGGAAGCAGGGCCCAGTTTCCAGCTTCCTTTCTGTTCGCCTTCTCTCTGTGCACGTCCAAGTTAATCCATCTCACTTCTCTGAGTAACGCTCATACCTCCCTCCCCAGCACGGTACGTAACTGCTGCTCAGCGTCACTTGGCACTTGCAATATGGGAGACACATGGGCGAATCGTCCCAGAACATCTGGATGTTGAGAAACAGCTGGATGTTGTTGGGTGTCATATTTTTCATGCAGATTTATGGTCTTATGGAGACCAGCCATGTTTTTATTCATGTTGAAAAGTCCCAGGGTTTCTGAATCATGAAATAAAAAATAGCCGTCAACTGCTATCATCTGATGAACTTTGAAGGTTAAAAAGTTCTAGAGGGAGTATTTGGAACGGACATGATTTCTCAAATAACATCATTTTTATTCTAATTTTACCAAAGAGTCTGTCTTAGAACTATTAAAATCTTGTCCTATCACTAGCAACTTTTGCCCTTTTAGACAGGGAATCAGACATTAGGCTACGGTTCATATAACGAGATTTCTGAGAGGTCTGTCAGATTTATTTGATAAACATAAAATCTTGCATAAAATTAGCAGTAATAACTCAAATTTTACTTTTTACCATTAAGATTGATCAGATGTTTTCAAGCTGTTAGGTCTGTGACATTTAATAAGATGTTTGTAGTTACTGTCTCAAGTATACCTGAGGAAGAAATGTATCAGGAGGATTCAAAATCACGTTGCAGAAATAAGGGTATAAATACACAAGCAGCGCTCTCATGGGATGGAGACAAAGCCTGCCGCTGTTACGGTGTAGGAGCGGATAGGCCTTCCCGGGTATAAGGAGGACCTGCCTTCTGATCCAGCATTGGCTGATGTCACATCTCCTCTGGTGCCCACGCCAGGGAAGTGACCAGAGCAGCCCGGGAGTTTAGTGGAAAACTAGCACAGCCTGTGAATCCGCAGGGCTTAAACTTTTCCTCCTTTAAAATCCCAGAGCAAAATTTCAGCAACGTTGTGTCTTTACAATGCTATAAATTCTTGATAAGAATGTATAGAGTGATGGCTGAGAGACAGTGAAGTTGTGGGAGAAAGTTCTGGAAGGAAAGCTGGGAGGCTGACCCAGAGCTGGGTGTGCGGTGCGTGCAGAGCCCCCTGGGGACAGCGCGGCCTACCGCGCGGCGGGAGACCCTGGGCGGGGAGACCCCGGGCGGGGAGCTGAAGCTGCGAGTGGCCCCGACGTCCAGCCACAGGCCGCCCCCCTGCGGTCCTTCCTGCCCGCCACGCTTCCCTTTCAGACGCTTCACGTTTGAGGCCAGCCATTCCGTCATTCCCAAAGATTTCATCCAAGGAAGAAAAGCTGAAATGGGTCCGCGGGGGACAGAATTACGTTGGTAGGAATTTCAGGGGGCGGCACAACAGACTCTGGGCTGGTCCGCGGTTCGTGATTTCTCCTTGTTAGTGAGAAATCAGGACTTGATCCGGGTCTCAGGGGAACGGCTGCATCTTTTAATGATTTTCAGGGTAAGTTCTAGGCCTTACGCCCACCTATGTGTATTCCCTTCTCGTCATGGTTTTAACCGGCCTACTCCCTTGGTTGGTTTGGACCTCTGGGGGTCGCAGCTTCATCCTGGGCCCCTCCCGTAAGGCAGTCCCTCCCTTTGATCCCCGCACTTAACTGCCTAGCCCCAGGGCTACAGGACGATAGGAGGAGTGTCCCTTCAGCCCACTGCCCAGTCTGCACCCATTATCTTTGTAGAGGAAATATGTTTAATGTAATAAGACAGTATAAACAATCCATTGTTTTGGCATATTCCCTGTACACAACAAGAAGTTTTTGTTTCAACTTTTCATTTATGCTTAATTGAAATGGAATTTAGATACAAATACTACGAAACGTGACTGTTTTTCAGACTATGGAAGTGCTTACCCCATTAGGTAACTGGATTGTGCATTTGTAACGTGAAAGAGGAGGATGGGCACCTTCTGTTCCTGCCTGCTGGCCGTGAGACCTGGGGGCTCCTTACTACTCTCTTATTTCCAGTGGGTACAAGCCTTTGCTAGGTAGTGGACGCCTTCATTGAAGCCTGACAGGGTTTCACAAAAATAGATCAGTTTCAAGTTTCACTACTTCACCACAATTCAATTACAGCCTCCTGCACCACAGCTGAGTTTCATCTATGTATCAGCATCTCTAATAACAATCCTTTGGCTCTGGCCCCTTGATTTACACTGGTTTTTATCAGGGCATTTACATTCAGTCATTGCGTCTCTGTGGCTTCCAATGCCTATGTCGCATATTAAATCATCAAAACCACGAGAAACTGTGCTCATTGTTATTTCTACGACCAAGTAGGTTTCCTTACCTGCCAAGACTTTCAGTATATCAAATCACCAGCACAGAAGGGAGAGAAGGGAAATATTATGGGGAAAGATGCAAGAAGAGAGCACACAGATTCTTCATGAAAGAGTTGATTATACTGTTCTGCTGGGAATGTCATTGCTTTGACACTGGCTTATGCTTCTGTGGCCAAAACCTGAAGCTAGAATAAAATGTAGCCTTTTCTTCCTCCCATCTATCCTAATGTGTAAAAATTAACTAAAGAGTTTAAGTAGCTGGCTATAGTTACTTGAAAATAATTTTTAAAATCTTGAGTTGTATTTTGAAAATATATTTTAAAAAGAAGAACTGTTACACATCTCACCAGATTTCAGATTAAGTGTCCGAGTTTCAGCTGTGCCTTTCACGTTTGTGCACACTCTAAGGAGGGTGCTGACTGCACGGAAGCCACATGAACCCTTCTCTAAACTCTATTTGCAGAAGTGAGAAATGGCATGAAAACATCTGAGTTTGGCTCTATACTCTTATTAGAAAGGGCTTATCCATCCGTCCATCCATCCGTCTGTCTGTCCATCCATCAATCCGTCGCTCCCTCCATCCATCCGTCCATCCCTCCGTCCATCTGTCCGTCCATCTGTCCATCCCTCCATCCATCCATCCATCCATCCATCCATCTGTCCATCCCTCTATCCATCCGTCCGTCCATCCATCTGTCCATCCGTCCATCCGTCCATCCATCCATCCATCCATCTGTCTATCCATCCATCCCTCCATCCATCCGTCCATCCCTCCGTCCATCTGTCCGTCCATCTGTCCATCCCTCCCTCCATCCATCCATCCGTCCATCCATCTGTCCATCCCTCTATCCATCCATCCATCCATCCGGTCTATCCATCCGTCCATCCATCCATCTGTCCGTCCGTCCATCCATCCATCTGTCCGTCCGTCCATCCGTCCATCCATCCATCCCTCCATCTGTCTCTCCATCCATCTGTCCATCCATCACTCCCTCCATCCATCGG
>CAUYQV010040617.1:0-23007 GCA_963574575.1 Galagoides demidoff
CCCTGAGCCAGTTGAGCCAGCGTGAGACCCCGTCTCTACTACAACAACAACAGGACAATGAGACAGCCGGACCTTGTGATCCCAACTACACCGGGGGGCAAGAAAACACTACAGGAGGAAGAAGTAATAAAAAAAAAAAAAAACCTTCAAAGTAATAAGTTGAAATAAAGCGTTGAAATAAAAAAAAAATTAAAAAAAAAAAAGAGATCCCCCTGCCTCAGCCTCCCAAGTAGCTATGATGATAGGCATGTGCCACCATGCCCAGCAAGTTTTTCTTTCTCTTCTTTATTTCCTTTTTTTTTTTATTTTGTAGAGATGGAGTCTTACTACATTGCCTAGGCTAATCTCAAATTTCTAGCCTCAAGTGATCCTCCTGCCTCAGCCTCCCAAAGAGCTGGGATGTTAGGCATGAACCCAGTCTAATCTATGTTGATAAAGAAGCATTGCTAGTAAGTGGGAAAGCTTAAATTTTTTAGTAAATGAATTGAGAAAATAGAAAAAAAATCACTTTAGACTCATAATGTTATCTTGTTTAATTTTTACAATCTTAGTAGTTAATGATACATAGACTTAGTAGCATTTAATTAAGGAATACCAGATCCAGTGAAGTAGGAGATACAAGGAACCATTCTCTTTCTTGCTACCTCACAAAAAGGAGGAAATTTTCAGACTCATACAATTTATGTGTGATCCCCTCTACTAATGCTACAAATGTTATTCATGTCATTCAAAATAGTTCAGAATTCATTCATTTATTTCCTTGACAAGTATTTATTGTTCCTTGATCAAGGCACTTCTAGGTACAGGGAATAAAACAGTAAACAAAATAAAATTTTTTTCTTTCATGGAGTTTGATTTCATAAAAGATAGACACAAGAAATAAACATGCAAATAATTAGAAATAAGTACAATGGAAAATTATTAAGTGGCTTAAGAGAAATAATCAACTAAGGGGCAGATAACCAGGGGTCATAAGATTCTTAGACCCAGGCAAGAGAAGCCCTGGGCCTCGCACATGCCTCCTGTAGCCATGATCCTCATGGGTCTGGAATTCTGAGCACCAATCGGAACTCATAGCAGTGCCCACAGTTATACTCCAAATTGCCCAAGATCACGGAATTATCTCTCAAAGACAGGGCTATGAATTGTTCTTATCTTTCCCAAAAAGAAGCCTACCAGAGGTATGTACACCTGTACGTCCAGTGGAAGGTCAAAGGGAGCTTTTTGAAGAGTTATGTAAGGGAACTAGAACAAACTGACTGAGGAGTTAACATATGTGTATGTGAAGCCTATGTATTTGGGCATAAGATACATGAGCCTCTATTTATACTCTTACTCACCCCTGCATAAGTCCAAGGTGGGTCTAGTCAGGGGACTTAGAGCAGGAAGTTCCTATTTTATATAAGCAGGGCAAAGAAATCCTCTTTGATAAGGTGAATGAGCAGAGAGCTGACAGAATGAAAGAGCAATCCATATACATAACAAAATAAGCAAGTGAGGAAATCTAATTTAAAGTAATACAGGAGAAAAAAATAAATCAACCCATCCAAACCCAAACCCTGTACACATTTGTGTCAGTGAGAGCTATAGGAAAAGTGTTTTTTGAAAGTTTTCTTAGGTAATCTCGATTACTTGGATTATAGTTTATTCAGTTTTGTAAATGGAATTATAAACCCCTAGCAACTTCCACATCACCTATGCTATAAGAGGGATTCCAACTGAGGCCTGAAATGGAATGGCTGAGTGTGCAGTGAGGTCAGCAGCTATGTGTGGTGCAAGGAGAAAGGGCTTCCTTACACTGAACTATAATTGGGTGTTATAAATGCCACCAAGCCAGGACTAAATAAAAAGAAAGAACTGAACTGAACTCAGTAAGTCTCAGTAGCACAAGTTACATGAGTATTTCTTCACATTACTAAGAAGCACATAGGTCCTTATAAAACAAACAAAATTTTGGTTGTTGAATACATATTCTCTTTTAAAGTAAACCCAGTTAATTATACCATGTGATTACAATTACATAGAAGAAATTATTCAAATATAAAAAGAATGAAAACTGATGCAGGTAAAATGATAAGAATAGTCATCAGTTGTTGTCTACATTTCTGAATTCACCTATTGAGTACTTTTTAGTTTCATAGTTGAAGAGAAATTTCAATAAATGAATTTTGTCAAATCTAAGTTCCATAGCTCCAAAGACAATCAACAAAATTATTAGACTTTATGAGTCTGGTAAGCTGCTTAATTAAGAGAGAAATACATTTAAAATGTGAAAGATTTATACAATCTAAGAGAAAATGGAGTATGTGAGAAATATGTTTATACCAGTTGTCATATATTAGCAATAATCAATACATATATATGTATACATGTTCATTCATTCAGGAATAAACCTAACAAGAAATGTGCAAGATTAGGCTGGGCACCATGGCTCACACCTGTAATCCTAGCACCTCTGGGAGGCTTAGGCAGGAGGAACCCTTGGACTCAGGAGTTCAAGACCAGCCTGAACAAGAGCCAGACTACATCTGTAGTAAAAAATAGAAAAATTAGCCAGGTATGATGGTACTCACTTATAGTTCCAGCTACTTGGGAGGCTGAGGCAGGAGGATGGCTTGTGCCAAGAGCTGGAAGGTTACAGGGAACTATGATGATGCCATTGCATTCTGGCCAGGGCAACAGAGTGAGACTCTGTCAAAAAGAAAGAGAGGGAGAGAGAGGAACAAGATTTATATTTGTAAAGATTATATAACATATTTATTTGAATAAATGGAGTGGCATATCTTGTTTCTGCATGGAACATTGAATACTATAAAAATGTTAATTCTTCTTGCCCTAGTGGACCATTAAAATGCAATTTCAGTAAAAATTCCAATGCGCCTTTGTTTTAGAACCTGACATGATAATTCTAAACCTATCTAAAGAAAAATAAAAATGAAATTTGTTTTTTTAAAGGAATAAAACCTAAATAATAACGAAGACAGACTTATCTTTCTGTAAGTTCTATAAAACTACAGAAATTAGAACAAATTTGGGAAGTCATAAAAAAAGATAAAAAAATATGACTTCTGTGTATGTGGGACTGATTATATAAAAAAGAAAGCATTTCAAATGCAGGAGTAATGATGTCCTGTTCAATGACTGGTGCTAGGAATGATATTTAGAGGTAAAAAGAACAACAACAGCAACAAAAGCAAGACCTCTACTTCAAGTCATAAGTAAAATACAGTATATATTTTGCATATGGATTAACGATCATAAGGATCAATGAATGACAGATCTAATCCATGGAAGTAGTAGATGCAAAAACCAGGGATACATATTTTATAATTTAGGAATGAGAACATTTCTCTTAAATAAGAAATAAAACTCAGAAGTCATGAAAGAAAATTGGCAAACTTGACTACAAAAACAATGAAACACTTCTGTAAAACAAAATTAGAAATTAATAAGACTAAGAGGAAAATATTTACAGCATATATAATAGAAAAATATAAACATAAAAAAGATAGCAATCAGACAGCTAACAGAGCAAAGGCATATAGGCAGGTAACACATAAAAGAAAAAAATGCTTAAATCTAATGATATAGTAAAAGGTATTCATTCTCACACATTCATCATGGCATGCAAATTGAAATATCACTGAGAATCATTTTCCATTTGTATTGGATAATATAAAAAAGATTGGTAATACCCGGTAGTTGCAAGGTGGTGGAGAAGACAGGCTTTTTTACATGTGATGGTGCAAATGTAATTCACTGAACCTTTTGGAGGGCAATTTGAGAATAGCTTTCTAAATAATTTAGCAATTCCACATCTAGAAGTCTATTCTACAGAATGATGTATGCATGTACTCATGGATGTGTACAAAAGGTACTATCTGTAAAACTGAAAACATTTGAGTCAACTTAATGTCCATCTCTGAGGAAGCAGATGAATTAAGTTTCCACTGTGCTATAGAACACAATGTGGTGTCAACAGGAGTGAAGTAAGATGATGTAAATTTTTTACTATGAAAGAAGTTCATGCCATATTATTGAATTAGAAAATTGTTATGTGAGTGTGTGTAGTAAATAGCTATATTTCACTTTATTTTGAAAAGTTCTTGGTAAAGGAGGAGGATTTCTATCTTTTATATTATAACTTACTTATTGGTTCAAATTTTATTACAATTGTATTTTTAAAACAAACTTTTTTTAGCTCAAGTATTCAGATTACATATCTCTATATCAATCCACTTCTCCAATTTTCTTGCTCTAGGTGAGGTTCCAGTTGTTAACAAAAGATTCTTGGAGAGATTTTACAAAACAGCCATATCTGGCTGGGTGCAGTGGCTCATGCCTGTAATCCAAGCACTTTGAGAGGTTGAAGCAAGAGGATTGCTTGAGGTCAGGAGTTCAAGACCAGCCTAGACAACATAACAAGCATCATGGTGCAAAACTATAGTCCTGGCTACTTAGGAGACTGAGGGCAGAAGATTGCTTGAGCTCAGGAGTTTGAGGTTACAGTAAGCTGTGATCAGGCCACTGTACAACCTAGGGAACACAGTGAGACCAATATACTATGTACTTCTGCTACCAGAAGTTCAACAGTGTGTTTACCAAGAGTCAGTTGAGTGGGGTCCCTGCTGTTTATGCCAGTAGTACTTGTAACTAAATTATATAATTTAATTAAATATTATATAAGCCAATGAAATGGGAGTACAAAAAGAGTAGTTGTCAAAGAAGGAAGAGAAAGGAATCAAATGGCAACATAACAGAATTTCATCAAATCATAAAGGTAATACAAGAGAGAAAGAAACAAAGAATTTCTAAAATAATTAGATAACAGCTAGCAATATGAAAAGAACAAAGCCTCACATAGCAATATTAACCATTAATATAAATAGATTAAATGCTTCACTTAAAAGACGCAGATTGGCACAATGAATTAAAAAAAAAACACCCATAATCTAACTATATGCTGCTAATAGAAAACTCATCTTATGCAAAAAGACACATATAGACTGAAAGTAAAGGGGTTGATAAAGATATTTTACACAAACAGGTGAAATTAAATTTTAAAAAGTGAAAAAAAAGAGTAAGAAGCTCATTATGTAATGATGAAAAGCTCAACATAGCAAAGAGATATAATAATCCCTTTGATATCCCCCAGATATGGGAGCATGCAGATTTATAAAGCAAATTTGTGTGTGTGTGTGTGAGTGAAAGAGAGAGAGAGATTCAGCAATACAATAATAGTGGGGAACTTCCACATCTCACAGCACTAGACAGATCACTGGGACAGAAAAACAACACAGAAACGTTGGACTTAGATTGGACGTTAGACCAAATGAACTTAACAGACATTTACAGAACATCCTACCCAACAAACACAGAACATACATTCTTTTCATCAGCACATGGAAAATTCCCCAAGACAGAATACATATTATGCCACAAAACAAGTCTTAACAAATTCCAAAAACTGAAAATCATATCAAGTATCTATTCAGACCACAGTGGAATCAAGCTAGAAATCAAGAAGAGGAACTTCAGAAACTGTACATGGAAATGAAACAATATGCTTCTGAATGATCACTGGGTCAACAAAGAAATTAAGATGGAAATTAAAAATTTTTTTGAAGAAAATGAAAATACAGCATATCAATACTTGTGCAATATAACAAAATCAGTGCTAAAAGGGAAAATTATAGTATTAAGTGCCTACACCAAAAAAGTAGAAAATCACAAATTAACAACTTAACATTACACTTTAAGGACTAGAAAATACAAGAACAAGCCAAACTCATGTCTAACAGAAGAAAATAAGTAACAAAGAGAGGAACTAAATAAAACGGAGACCAAAATAATAATGTAGCGGATCAATGAAACAAAAAGTTCCTTCTTCAAAAACATAAACAAAATTGATAAAACACTAGCTAGGCTAGCCAACAAAAGCAAAGAGAAAAATCTAAATAAACAAAATCAGAAATGAAAAAAGAGACATTACAACTGATACCACAGAAATACAAAAGATCATCCAAGACTATTATGAACAACTATATGCTCACAAACTAGAAAATCTATAGAAAGTGGAAATACAATCTTCTGAGATTGAACCTGGAAGAAATAGAACTCCTGAACAGACCAAAAATGAGTAGCAAGGTTGAATTAGTTGTAGAAAATCTCTCAAAAAAGGAAAGCCCAGAACCAAATGGATTCATAGGCGAATTCAAACAAACATATAAAGAAGAACTAATACCACTCCTCCAAAAACTGTTCCCAAAAAATAGAGAAGGAGGGAATTCTCAATTCACTCTCTGAAGCTAGTATTACCTTGATACCAAAACCAGACAAGGACACAACAAAAAAAAGAAAACTACAGATCAACATCCCTAATGAACATAGATGAAAAAATCCTCAACAAAATACCAATAATTTATTGTTGGTAAATTAAATCCAACAATACATCAAAAGGATAATACCTCATGATCGAATAGGTTTATATCAGAGATGCAAAAATGGTTTACAATGTATACAAATCAATAAACGTAATGCATCACATTAACAGAATGAAGGACAGAAATCATATCATCATCTCAACAGACACAAAAAAGCATTCAATAAAATTTAACATCCTTCATAAATAAAAACCCTCAACAAACTAGGCATAGAAGGAACAAACCTGAAAATAATAAAGACCTTACATGACAAGCCCACAGTCAACATCATGCTTCATGGGGAAAAGTTGAAAGCATTCTCCCTTAAGAACTGAAATAAGACAAGGATGCCAACTTTCATCACCCTTATTCAGCATAGTACTAGAAGTCCTCACCAGAACAATTAGGTAAGAGAAAAATAAAAATAAAAGGCATCCAAATTGGAAAGGAGGAAGTTAAATTATTCCTGTTCACTGATGATATAATCTTATATCTAGATAACCCTAGAGACTACACAAAAAAATTCTTAGACTTGATACATGTATTCAGTAAAGTTTTAAGATACAAAATGAATACCCAGAAACCAGTGTCATTTCTGTATACCAATAATTATCCAGCCAAGGACCAAGTCAAGAAGGCATTTCCATTTAAAATAATTACAAAAAATAAAAACCAAAATACCCAGTAATATATTTAACAAAGGAAGTGAAGGATATCTACAAGGACAACTACAAAACACAGATGAAAGAAATTATAGATAATATTTACAAATGGAAAACATCTAAAGTTCCTGGACTGGCAAAATGAATATCATTAAAATGACCATACTGCTCAAAGCAATCTATAGGTTCGATGCAATCACTATCGAAATACTAACATCATTCTTTGCAAAATTAGAAAAGACAATTCTAAAGTTTATATAAAACAAAAAAAGAGCCTGAATATTCAAAGCAATCTTGAGGGGAAAAAAAGAAAACTAGAGTCATCACATTGCCTGTCTTCAACTTATACTACAAGGCTATAGTAACCAAAAGAGCATGGCATTGGTATAAAAAAAAAGACATGTGGATCAATGGACCAGAATAGAGAACCTAGAAATAAAGCCACATATTTAAAAGTTGACAAGAACATACACTGAGTAAAGGGCACCCTTTTCAATAAACGATGCCTGGAAAATTAGATTGCTACAAAATACAGAAGACTGAAACTTGATCCTTATCTCTCATTATATGCAAAAATCAAGATACATTAAAGAATTGAATTTTGAGACCTGAAACTGTGAAAATATTGGAATAAAACCAATGTCTTATGGACACTGGTCTAGGCGAAGAACTCATGACTAAGACATCAAAAGCAGAGGCAACAAAAACAAAAATAGACAAATAGAACTTAATTAAAATGCAAAGCTTCTGCATAGCACAATAAATAATCAGCAGACCACCTATAGGATGGGCGGGGAAGAAGGGCATGTAGGTCAGGAAAGAAGAGTCATGATAAGAAAAAGGCAAATGGTGGAGGAAACGCAACATTCAGAACTTGTTAATGAAGAAAGTTAACTCGTTTTAACTCAACATGGCCATGTGAGCCAGTTTCTAACTTTTATAAAGCCAAGTACTCTGTCAGGAAAGCAAGTTCTCTGAACAATAGGCTTCTATATTTTCAAAGGGTTGACTCTTTGATGGTGCTACACCAAATGAGAGTTAGACTTCAGCTTTCATATGTAAGTTTTTCAAATTATTTGATATCTAAAACCAGCCCTATTAATATAATCTTACAAACATTGGAAAAATACATTCTGGATTTTGAAAGCTATGCTGTAATTTTAGGAGTGCTTGCAATGACTATGTTTTCTCCTTTACAAGAGTATCTTTATACCAAAATGGTACTGCTGTCTTCAAAATGTCACAACAGAGCATGTGGTTTGCAAGTGTCCACTTACGTCAAGAACCTCTTAACGATATTGAACATAGCCCAAGAATAGTTGGCACTTCTAGCTGTTTTTGGAACAAGCTGTATGAATTCACTGAATTAGCTCCAGTTTCCATGAGAAAGTCTTTACTTCATCGATAGTCCTCATGTTTCTTTTCTAAAAGCAAGAATTTTATAGGACCTTTGAACACGTTGTATTGTTGTCTGGACTTAGCTAATGCTTCCTACTTAAAATCTGTGCATTTGAAATAATAAAACATATGCCTACATTTCACCTGGAGGTCACCTGGAGGAAAAAGCAAGGTCTCATTATTCTCATAAAATTCTTAGAATACAGACTCCCCTATCTCTACTCCCATTTGTTTGGTGAGTACCTAACAGCTAGCTCCTCTTTCAGGCAAAGATCATTCCTACCACATAAAAGATGAGAAATAGCATTTGTTGTCCCCTATGACCCATCTCTGAACCAATCCTTCTTGGTAAAGACAAATGGATTAAAACTGGTATAATTCACTTATCAGCTGAAGTCTCCAAGCCTTTTTGATATTTTGATATTTAAGTAAGATTGTCTTGAACTTTCTAACCACTGGGAAGTTCTGTGCCCTTGCCAGGATTTCAGGGAACTGCCCAAGCTGCAGGCTCATGTCTGTCCCTTCTGACTCCAAGTTACTGCACTGTTGAGCTCCCCTCCCAACCCAGCCATAGCTCTCCCACCATCTCTGTCTGTGCAGATGGGGGTGATGTTTTATTGATTACCACTCAGCACAACCACCCAGGCATTTATGTGTAGGAGATCTTACTAAAACTTTTGTGCCATGGAGAGCATTTATAGCAGTGAAATACAAACAGCTGAAAATGGACTATTAAGCACCTTTGTTGTTATTGCCCTTCAGTCACATGACCCCCCCAGAAATTCCTTTGTTCTCTCAGATGACAGTGTCCTGTAAGAAATGTGGCCCCCGGTCTCCCTAGAGACTCCCTCCACCATCCTTATGCTTCCCTCTTTCCCAGCTGTTTCCTCTCAGTTTCTCCCCCTCAGTTCCCCTGCAGTTTATCATGCAGGGCAGCTGAGCTCCTGAGCTGTCCAACTGAGCAACAAAGTAGATAGGAATCTTTTGAAAGGATTAAATTAGTTTATACATGAAAAGCACATGGAAGTCTCCTTTGTATTAATTATCTATTGTTGTATAACTTAGCAGCTTAAACATTTGTTATCTCACTGATGCTTTGGGTCAGGGATCTAGGCTTAAGTAGGTCCTCCTGATAATGGGATCTCACAAAGGTTACAATCAAAATGTTCCCCAGGGCTGGGGCCTCACCTGAAAGCTAAACCAAGGAAGGATCTAATTCCAGCTTCACTAACAACTGGCAGGGGGATGTTGAACTGAGGGCTTTATTTTCCAGCTGGCTGTCCTATGTCCAGACATCTCCAACATGGCACTGGACTTCATCAAATCTACCAAGAGAAAAAGGTGCTGAAGGGTTGCAGTGAGCTATGATGATACTACTGTACTCTGGACTGGGCAACAGAGTGAGACTCTGTCTCAAAAAACAAACAAACAAAAAACCCTCCACTTGGGCAACACAGCAAGACCCTGTCTTTACAAAAATAAAAAGGCATGTTGGCATCACCTGTAGTCACAGCTATTCAGGAGGCTGGGATGGGAGTATCACTTGAGCTTAGCAGTTTAAGGTTGCAATGAGCTATGATCATGTTGCCTTATAGCCTGGGCAACAGAAAAAGACCTCAAAAAAAAAAAGAAAGAAAGAAGGAAGGAAGGAAGGAAGGAAGGAAAGAAAGAAAAGGAAAGATCCATGTTTGCCAAAGAATCCTGTGAATTATTATAAGAGATGGCTAGAATAAGTTAGGAAGCAAAATATGACAAATTGATATCACATCTTAGATTTTACAGTAAATATACTTGGCATATATTTATTGAGTGCCTACTATAAACTAGGTATAGTCTTGGTTCTGGGGTTACAGTCATAAACAAGAAAGATCCCCTGCACACAGGACCTCATTTCCCTCCTTACTTGGCTCAGTTTTATGGCCTGCCATTATAATCTTTCCTTACGTACACTCCTCATTCTCTTGTCCTCTAATTTCATCTTACTCATCTCACTCATTCATTCATTTACTCATTCAGATACTAAGCAATCATTCATCATCTTCCACATGCCAGGCACTGTTAGAAGCACTTGGGATTCATCTGGAGCAAAGATAAAGATCCTCAACTTCATAGAGCTTACATTTAAGCTGGCTCTGTGGCAGATGGTAGTGGGAAGTTGGTGGGAAAGAGATGGATTCTAATAAAGGAAAGATATTATTCAACTGAAATTTCCTAAATTATGCTAAGGTTACCCCCTCCCCAAAATACTAGAGTATTATTCTAAAATGCCAATCTCATTATGGCTCTCTTTTGTGTTAAATAAACCTCATTGGGTAAGTCTCCACTGCTTTTAGAATAAAGGCCAGATTTCTTACCAGGTACTACAACCTAGTGCCCAGGCTCCTTTGTACCCATGCTCCATGCCCCTGTGTTTCCAGCACACCAGCCATAGCAGTAGTTGAATACTTGCATATGGCAGCTACTCCATTAATTCTTTATTAATTGAAGTGTCTCTCAGAATTTCCCTTTTTGCCTTTTGTTCTTCCACTTGTGTTTCTACTTCTACTTCAAATGATAATTCTATTGAAAGGAACATCTTACAGAGCATGGTGACTCATGCCCATAATCCTAGCACTTTGGGAGGTTGAGTGGGGAGGATCACTGGAATAAATAATGGAATATCTCAGGGTTGTTGTAGTAAAAAAGGAATTAGTAATCTTGAATTCTTGATGACAGTAGTATTGGTACCAACATCTGCTTCTTGAAAGTCCCTTCCATCATCATATTCATAAATACTGATCTAAAGCTGACTTTTATTACAGTCAGACTCTAGACCAGTGATTCTCAACCTTCCTAATGCCGTAATTTATTTTCATTGTTAAAAAGGAGTCTAGACCAGTGGTTCTCAACCTTCCTAATGCCCTAATGTATTTTGAAGGCTCTAGACCAGTGGTTCTCAACCTTTCTAATGTTGTAATTTATTTTCATTGTTAAAAAGGGGTCTAGACCAGTGGTTCTCAACCTTCCTAATGTCCTAATGTATTTTCATTGTTAAAAAGGGGGTCGCGACTCACAGTTTGAGAACTGCTGCTCTAGACCTTTATCTGAGTTAAGAAGGTGGAATCAAGAAGGAATGCTTGGATGTGAACCATAACATAAGCTTCTTTGATTCACTTTTGCCACAATGCTGGAGATTGATGGGTGGAAACAAAGAATTTTTAAGAAATCAAAATAGTTTTCTCTGCTAAAAGGATGGATTAAATTCAACAGAAGTGGTCACTAAGACAGATGCTATCCAACAAGTGGAGAGGTGTCAGGAAAGTGAGAGGCCAGGACATGTAGAATCATAGAGGCTTAGAGCTGAAAAGACGTCAGAGAGGACACAGTGCTAGCCCCAGCCAGTTGGAGAGTCCTGTCTTTTATTTCCACCCTTCTAATATGAGGGAACTAGCTGTTTGATGAGGCTGCCATTCTCATCATGAGAACCTAGCTGTAATCAGAACTTTTCTTCCTTATTTTTAATTTATTTCCGTGGAATTTCCACCCCGTGAGCCTAATTTTTGACATCTAAGGCTACAAAAATTTTCAGCAAGTCTTTGCTGCACAACGGCCCCGACAATGCCTGCTTGCAGGAGTCTCTGTCTCTTGAGTTCTCTCTTGGTGGGGTTTTTCTTCACACGTTCCCAATATGCACAGCTTCTATAGCTTCCAGAGTTTAATTCCTTCCAGCCATCTTCTGGAGAGTGCTGTAAATTCTTACTGTGACAAGGCAGCAAAGCAATGCTTAACACATCCTCTGACTAATGAAGAATAATCTTCCTTTTATGAAGAACATTTCTTTTCCATGACCTATTTTCTATTAAGGCACCTAATATCATGTTAGCTGTTTTAGCAGCCATTAAACACTCTTGGTGCCTATTTGAAGCTTGTGGTCAATTACAATCCCTTGATTTTTTTTTTTTTTTCCACATGAAGTGTTTCCAAAGTAGATATTCCCCAGCCTGCATGTGCGCCAGAGTGTGTGTTAATCTCAGCTCTCCCCATGGATTGCTAGATAGTCAAAGACTGGTCATAAACCTCACTTTATTATACTAAACGTGGCCCTAAAAACGCCAGGGCCATATGTGACGTGCTGCAGAACTTCCCCTGTCCTGGTAAACATGCGCTCCTCCTCTGAAGAACTGTCTATTTATAACCACAATCTTCTCCAAGACCTGAGCTCAACAGGCAACTTACCTGTCTAGAAACTAATCTTTTTTTCCATTAACTTCCCTTCTTATTCTACTCAAATTTCTGCTTCCAACTATTAAACACTCACTCTCATTATTTTTCTTTCCTCACACTCAGGTTAATTGAGTCTTTTTTTTTTGGTCTTTATAAACAACTGGTCTGGTCCAGAAACCCAACCCCCCTCCACCAACCAGAGCCCCGCCCCCTGCCCCGGGATGGCCCAGAGTTGAAGGCCAAAGAGGGAGAGGAGGGCTCACCCGGGTTCCATGCCAGGCCAGAGCGCAGGCTCAGCCTGCCTTACCCAGCAGGACGGCTAAGGGTCACTCTAAAAGTTGCTGCAGCTGGACCTTGTCAGGTGGCTGCTGGTGGCTCCCCCCGGGATTTTCCTTCTCCTCTCTCTGCACAGAGCACTTCCCGAGAGCAGTCTGCTGCTAAAACCTCATCTCAAGCCGGGCTGCCACTTCACACAGGAGGGTAAGGAGCTGGGACCTCAGCTGCCAATCCCGTCTCCTACGTCCTAGATTAGATCCATCTTCCCGAGGTGTGTGTAAATGTGTGGCTGAGACAGAGCGGGGGTGCCTGAGTGTTTGTGGTTGTAGAGCTCATTTCCTAAAGGGAGTCTACGGCTGGGTCAGATTGCTCACGTCCCTGGTGTGTAGCTGGGATGTAGAAAAAAAAATTTTTTTGAAATTTTATAAACGTGGTATGCTAAGAGAATGTCACAGTAACAGCAATGCCCTATGAAAGTAATATTACCTGTAATTTCTAATAATTTTACTTCTCTAAACCATGAGATGTATTTTTCTTTCACTAGCTTGTAGAGACAATACTTAAGCATTGTTCATAAAGTTTAGGATTCCTTCTTTATTTTTATCAGAAATCATTTAAACATCACTTTAGATAAAAATGTCATCAGTTTTAGCAATATCAGTAGCACAAAAATCAGACAAGTCTTTAAATTTCCAGAAATACAACCTTTTGACAAAGTAGAAATCCGTCCTGTTAAAAAAACAAACCAAAAAACCCCCCAAAATACAATTTTTGTTAAATAAAACATAGAATTTTTATTTGTTAAATTTGTTATTTGACTAAAAAACAGGCTTTTGTTTTAAATGTGCATATGTGGCTATACTGATATATGTTTCATATTAAAAATCAGGTTGGAAATGAATAGTAAAATGCCCCCCCTCGCCAAGTTAGATTTAAGATGACAAGCAGCAGAAGCCAGAAGTGTTTCTATTCCTGGAGGTAGTGCTGATGAGCCCCGACAGATGCAGAGATTGGAATGTGGCTGGGACAGGGAGCAGGCGCAGCTGATCGCCCTTTTGGCAAGTGGACATTCTGGGATTCTAGCTCATTCTGGCGTAAGAGTGACAGTGACACTTTAGCACACATGGCTTTTCAGCTTGCCCTGCGTGGAGTCTCTCCCAAGAGGCAAGGGTGGAGAGCAATGGGAAGGAGAAAGTTCTTAAATGTAAAGTAACAACTCTTTTCTATAACCAGTTGTAGGAACTTTCATCTGGTACTATTTTGGGGCCAGGAAGAATTTAAGTGCAACACTTTCATACGGACTTGGCCTCTTACAGACAAAGGTACAATTAGGTACCATTTCTTGGCAACATTATTTTCAGTTCAGTGTTTCTGGATCTGTTTGGGGGCTTTGAACCTTTTTGAGAATCTCATGAAAGCCCTGACTCACACTGTGCTAAGGACACAGAAGCACACAGGCACAATATGTCTCAGGATATTCCACAGGGTTCATGGATCCACCTGAACACAACACAGAGCAGGATTGGTAGACAAAGTACAGGTCACCCAGTTACACTTGAATTTCAGGTCAACCACAAATTGACTTTCAGTTTGGTATGAAACTGCCAGGCTTCCCCCAAACTGCCTAGTATGTCTCAAATACTGCCTGGAACATACTAATATTAAAATATGATTTATGGCTTGTGCTGTAGTTTTATTTGCTAAATCTGATAATTCAGACCTAGACACATAGATCCAAGGCAAAGAAACCCTGTCTCTGTTGGTTCATCCCTATATGGTAATGAGTAGATTTTAGTAGATCTTTAGGGAAGCCCATATTGGGGAGAGTAGTAATGCAGGACCAGGTATTGGTATTTCTGCCAGCAAAGTCAGCTGTGTATTCTTAACTCTCTGTAAAAGTTTAGAACTGAAAGGAACACACACATCCCTTCATTTGACAGATGATTAAACTGAAATTCTGAAAGTTTGGTCGTTTTGCCACCGGTCCATCAAATGGTTAGAACAAAATAAACAACAAAACCCACTTTTTAGTTCTGTGATGATCAAAGAAACTTTAGTCTCAAAAACTCAATTTCTGATCCCCTCCCACTCCTGACATACACAAAAGATTAGGAACAAGGAAGAGCCATTTCACTGAGGTTTTCAACAAAATCCAAACTAAAAACATTTCTTTTCTTTTCTTTTCTTTCTTTTTTTTTGAGACCAAGTCTCACTATGTCACCCTTGGCAGAGTGCTGGGGCATCTCAGCACAGAGCAACCTTGGGCTTAAGCTCTTGGGCTTAAGAGATTCTCTTGCCTCAGCCTCTCAAGTAGCTGGGACTACAGGTGCCCCCCACAGTACCTGGCTATTTTTTGTTGCAGTTGTCATTGTTGTTTAGCTGGCCTGGGCTAGGTTCAAACCTGCCATCCTGGGTGTAAGTTCTGTACCCCGGTTCAGAGAATAGAACCATAGTTAACTTTGTGTATAGAATCTGTATACTTTATAGATAAAAGCCAGGCATGAACCATATGAAATTAACAATATTTAATTGTTTTCTCAGAAACCAAAATGTAACACTTAAAAGGAAGTACTTGATTATCTGACCAACAAATGCCCACAAGCTCTCCTTGAACCTGTTTATTTGGCTTACCTAACCTACCTTTAATAGAATAGACATCTACAGGATATATGTGCCTCCAAACCAATTTGTTTTATATTCAAAAAGGCAACTCTTTAATTTCAGTATTTGGAGCCCGAAAGAACCATTTCATGTTCTCCATATAAACCCGAGTGCTGCTTCACTTGGTGTCTATCCTCTCACTTTGTCAAACACTAACTTTTAACCTTCTCCAGGTTTTCTCCTACCCTGGACTTCAAGGAGGCAAAATAGGGCCCAGAGTTTCCCCTGGCTTTGAATCTTTGCTCCAGTACACAACGCACACTTACAAGTGTGACCCTGGACAAGTTTTTCTTTTTACACATTCTGACTCTTAATTTCTTCATTTGTAAAATGAACACCACATAACCCAATCATTTCTGTGATATTTACACTAAAAAAATAAAATTCTGTACTTAACCCAGGGCTCAGCACACAATAGGCTCTCAATTCATAGCTGCTAGCTATATGACCATTATTTTCGGTGGAATTGGAGGTATTGTTTTACATTTAATGTATCACATAGGTTCATGCCTGGTGATTTATATTTAGAAATTATTTGGATACTTAAATTTGGCAAACACAAAAGATGATGAAAAACAAGATGTCTTTCCTAATTCTACCCAGCTGTTTATCAGGTAGTGAATACGTGACACTACCATTACAGAAATGGCCCAAGAGCCAGGATCTGCAGTAGGCGGTGGGGAGGGGAGTGTGAAATTATGTCTCTGTTACCCTTCTGCCCAGTTTCTAAGGGCTGCTCTTCCAGGAGATCCAAGAGGCTGTTCTGGGTGATAGTGGATTAAGCAAGGAGGGAAGAGGCTGTGGAGTCCAGAACAGGAGGGGAGTTCTCTGGGCTCCTTCTGCAGAACTCAGGGATAGCTCCTGTGGCGTAGGGACCGCTCTGCAGCCCACTGCAACCTGTGGAAGGTCTCTTCTTTGATTCCAAAAGGGAAAGGACTGCCAGTGCCACGGCCGTCCCATTATAGGACCTCAGCTGCTGTGGCTACACCCGCTGCTCTTCCCAGAGTTTCCTGCATTGATAGGGACCACGTGAAAAGTGCAACCCACCACTGGTCCCTGGTCCCTCCAGAGCTGGAAAGTTATTCCTCTCTTTGATCACAAGGTGTAGCTTGTTAGATCTCTTCTGGGTAGCAAGGGAGCATCAAGCCTGTTGTTTCAGGGAAAAGTTGTTGAAATTCTCCTAGCCACAGGCAGCTCAGTAAGGGTACACGCCTTCCCAGGCAGACCATAGCCTGAGGCAGAGCCCTCCTTAGGGCACGGTCACCATGGTGATGGCCCTTGCTACCAGGCATGGGTCCCCTGTGCAGCAGACCACAAGGCAGCCACTCATTTTTAAAAAAAAAGAGAGAGAGAGAGAGAGCTTTGAAAAAAACAACAGTAAGTAAAACCCTCATCCAACTTTAAGCTAAAATATAAATTGAATCAAAAAGTATGAAACACTTTCAAAATGTATGGCTGGGCATCTAGGTCATAGTCTTGATCACTGGTTCTCAACCTTCTTAATGCCACGACCCTTTAATACAGTTCCTTATGTTGTGGTGACCCCCACCCATAAAATTATTGTCGTTACTACTTCATAACTGTAATTTTGTTACTGTTACGAATTGTAATGTAAATATCTGATATGCAGGATGTATTTAGGCGACCCCTCTGAAAGGGTCATTCGATCCCCAAAGGGGTCTCAACCCACAGGTTGAGAACCACTGGTCTAGATTATGTGTGAACATCTATATACGATGCACTCTTTAACACCTCTTCCTCATGGCCACATTTTGACTGTCATTGTGACATCATTGGCAATCACCTGTAATATGACTCAGAGTGCACAGCAAATGTTTGCATAATGGTAGGAAAAACTGTGAAGAGTTCTTGTACAAATTGCTCTTGACTGCATGTTTACATGTGACCTTATTTCTGGATAATACGTTTTTTAAAAAATTCAATTCTTTTCTGATCACCCTTGATTAGCCATACAATCAGCCTCGAAGCCCAGCACCAAGACTACATGAGTAAATGAAAGTGAATTACGCTGTTCCACTTCCCTTTCGTATACACATGTACCCCTTTGGTGCTGTTTTATGAATTTTTTTCAAGATTTCCCTTGGTCATCCAGGCACGGAGACTCATGCCTATAATCCTAGCACTCTGGGAGACTGAGGTGGGTGGATTCCCTGAGCTCAGGAATTTTAGACCAGCCTGGGCAAGAGCAAGACCCCATCTCTACTAGAAATAGAAAAACTAGCCAGGTATTGTGGTGGGCACTTGTAGTCCCAGCTAGTTGGGAGGTGGAGTTAAGAAGATCAGTTGAGCCCAAGACTTTGAGGTTGCTGTGAGCTGTGATGCCAAGGTACTCTACCCAGGGTGACAGAGTGAAACTCTATCTCCAAAAAAAGAAAGAAAAGAATTTCCCGTGCTCTTAACTTAAATATGATTGTGGGGAAATGCTGGTCAAGTGGCCTGTGTGCATAGCATGATGGGGGGAGGGGGCATACCTGTGTCTGTGCTCCCAAGAAAGGCCCAGTGGAAGGGGTCCAGAGACTCTGTGAAAGCCTGCCCTGCCTGCCCTGTGAGAAAAGAGCCTCTGGTTCTAATCCCCTGCAGCACCAAAGCTAGTTTTCTCTGTAACCGGGCTCAGATCACAGGATGCAACTGCCCTTATCCATTCCTACTAGCCTGGAGTCCTCCTTAAATTGAGAAAAGTGTAGCTTTGGGGACATGGAGGAGCAGGGCCAGAGGAAGAATTTGTGGAGTGTCGGAACCAGTGAACATCTCTTCAGCCTTGATGACAATATCAAAGCTTTGCCCAGCTTCTAAGCCAGTGGTTCTCAACCTTCCTAATGCTGTGGCCCTCTAATACAGTTCCTGTGGGTCATGACCTACAGGTCGAGAACCAATGTTCTAAGCAGTGACCCTGACCTTGGGTTCCTCTGAGAGATCTGCAGCGTGTCCTTATTGGAGGGACATGACCACAAACTGAGAACACCTGGGCAGGTGAACAGATAGCCTCACCTATGAGATGCAGACCCAAGAATAGGATGAATTTTTAAGTATATCTAGGAAAATAGGGTCACCAAGAAGTTGTCTATAGGCTCTGACGGTTTTTTTGTTTATTTCATTTCATTTCATGTTTTCTGTTAGAGACAGAGTCTTGCTCTGTTGCCCAGGCTGGATGCAATGGTGTCTTCATAGTTCACTGTAATCTCAAACTACTGGGCTCAAGTGACCCTCCTGCCTCAGCCTTCCCAAGTAGCTAAACTGTAAGGATGCACTACCATGCCTGGTTAATTAAAAAAAAAAAATAGAATCAGGGTCTTGCTATGTTGCTATGCTGGTCTTGAACTCCCAGCCTCAAATGACCCTCCCACCTCAGCCTCCAAAGTGATGGGATTACAAGTATGAGCTACCACATCCAGTCTTTAATAGTTTCTTAAGTGGTCTCCGGCCTATTCTTCTTCCTTTCCCTTCCCTAGAGAGAGATAAAGAAGCCAGTTACCTCTATTAAGTGATTTTAAGGGCTGTAAAAGCCTTTGATTATTTAAAGCCAAATATATATATATGTCTATAAATATTATACATTTATAATAATATTTATATTATTTAAAGACAAATATATATGCAGGATATACTTATATTTGTCCTTAAATAATATAAATATATTTATACACAAACACACATATATATATGCCACAGAGCCCACTTTGTTAGAAATCTTTATGTGACTCATATGACACTGATTTAAAGAAAAAAAAAATGGTGGCTCACACCTGTAATGCCAGCACTTTGAGAGGCTGAGGTGGGAGGATTGCTTGAGGTCAACAGTTTGAGATCAGCCTGGGCAACACAGCAAGACCCCATCTATACAAAGAATAGAAAGATTAGTCTATGGCCAAACCACCCTGAACATGCCCAATGTCATCTGATCTCGGAAGCTAAGCAGGGTTGGGCCCAATTAGTACTTGGATGGGAGACCTGGGAATACCAGGTGCTGTTAGCTTTTAAAAAATAAATGAATATAAATAAATAAATAGAAAGATTAACCAGGAATGGTGGATAGTGCCATAGTCCTATTTACTCAGAAGGCTGAGATGGGGGAATCACTTGAGCCCAGGAGTTTGAGGCTGCAGTGAGCTGATCGTACTACTGAACTCCAGCCTGGGTAACAGAGCAAGATCCCATCTCTAAAACACAAAACAAAGCATAACAAAAAACATGTATAACAAGGAGGTAGAATGTGTTTGCCCTTCAACTGATCAGCTTACATTCATTTGTCAAACTAGTTAATGTATCACCTAGTAGGGCCCTAGAGAAACAGGACAAAGGCAAGAGAATTTAGATTAAGAAAGTGTCATGGAGGCTCCCATATGTGGAGCAAGCCAGAAATGGGTCAACAGTGGGACCATCAGGGCCAGCGTGAAGGCCAGACAGTGGAGAAAAGAGACATCAACAGGAAATAAGAGGAGGCAGGTCAAGGAAGAACATTTACTGAGTTTGCTGTTTTTTCCAGCCTCAGGTGTTGCTCTCCTTCCCTGTAGATTTCTTAATCCTTCTTGATTGCATATTAATTTATCAAATTCAAACCCTTCCTGGCATCCAAGATCCTTTATGAGTTGGCCTAACATTACCCGCCCAGCTGTCTGCCTCGTGGTCTCAGCCATCTTAGAGTGCAGGTAGCATGCTGAGTCACGCCTTCCAGCCTCCCCTTGAGACATCCCTCTGCTTACAGTAACCTTCTCTCTTTGACATCTACTCCTCTTTAACCCCCTCCCCCAGAAACCTGGGGTTATCTTCCCACGCTAACACATTCCACCAAATTAATACCTTTAGCTTGAATCCTTAAATCTAGGCACATAGATTTCATCTATCACACATAATCTGTTGTTTTGCTTTCCCAGACTCTACCCAAATGTCCTTCAAGTTTGCTAAACTGACCCTACCATTCCTATCAAAATAAAAATAACCAGTCCTGTATTTCCCCCTGCTCCCCATGACGGCTTCTCCGTGATGCAGGGGCTATCTCTGCTGTGCTTCACCCCAAGGCTTAAACAGGTTCCTTCCTCTGTTCCCAAAGATGCAGCTAACCAAAGCTATTTCTTTTGATGAAAATGGTTCAAATTGTAACCATTTAACAGCATAAACACTGTTAACAGACATTTCCGCATTAAGCTTTCGGTGCCAACACCATCAGACAGGCATTATTATTAATATAACATTATTTTTAGAGATATGTCAGTGGAGGTTCTACGAGGCTAGTTAGGTAACCCACTGAAAGTCACCTTGCAGATAAGTAGAGAGCTGATACTGTTTTATTTTCATGATCATTCAGTTTGAAATATTTCCCTTGTGATTTTCTTCTTTGACTCATGGATTATTTAGAAGTATATTGTCTAATTTTCAAATATTGAAAATTAAATGGCCTTCCCAGATAGCTTACTGTTACTAATTTCTACTTTAATTCTATTAGAATGAGAGAATATACTCTGTATGACCTTAGGGCTTTTAAATTGCTGAGTTGTGTTTTGTGGCCCAAACATTGGATCTGACTTGGTGAATATATCACATGTACACTTCAGAAGAATTTGTATTCTGCAGTTTGGGGCTAAAATGTTCTACAAATACGAATTAGATCCGGGTGATGATGTTATTCAGGTAATCTATAATGTTACTAAATTTTTGTCTAGTTCTACCAGTTGTTGCTGAAATTTATTAACATTGTCAAGTATAACTGTCAAAATGTCTATTTCTCTCTCTCATTCTGTCCCTTGCTGATTCACATATTTTGAAGCCATGTTATTAGGTACTAATAAACATTCAGGATTGTTGTATCTTCTTATGAAATTATCTCCCTATTACTAGTAAAATTTTTCTTAAAGCCTATTTTAGCTGATATTGATACAGCAACTCCAGCCTTCTTATGTTTATTTCCATAGTAAATTTTTTTCTATCCATTTCTTTTTTATTTGTGTCTTTTTATTTATAATGAGCCTCTGGTAGACAGCATATACTTAGGTCTTACTTTTCTTTATCCCTTCTGGTAGTCTGTGCCTTTTAATAAGGATGGTTTGTCCATAGATGTTTAATGTAATTATTAATATGATTGGATTTAGGTTTACCATTATCTGTTTTCTGCTTATCTGCTAATTTCTGTTTCTCTGTTACAACTTCCCTGACCTCTTTTGAATTCCATTTAAAGTTATCTATTGGCTTTTCAGCTACACTTTGCCTTTTTAAAAAATGGTTTTTCTAGGGCTCTGCTGTCTAAAATGATAGCCAACAGTCACATGTGGGTATTCAACACTTGCCATGTGACTAGCCCAAAGGGACATGTACTGCAAGTATATAATACACCCTAGATTTTGAAGATTCAGTAGGAAAAAAAAGCAGGTAAAACATCACACTGATAATTTTATTGCAATTACATGTTGCAATGATAATTTGTATATGTTAGATTGAATAAGGTATATTCCTAAAATTTATTTCACCTGTTCCTTTTATGTGGCTACTGGAAATGTTTAAATTTCATATGTGGCTCATCTAATATTTCTATTAAAAAGCATTACTCTAGAACAGTGTTTTTCAACCTTTTTTTTATCTCCCGGCACACTTGAACCTACAGTGAAACTTCTGTAAACAAATTATGTTGATCAAAATATATATATATATATATATACTTACTGTGCTGTGCACTTCTTTTGAAAATAATTAATGATCTTTAACATTTTTCATGGCACATCTAAGATCCTCTCATGGAACAGTGGTTGAAAATCACTGCGCTAGAGGTTATGATATGCAAAGTCAAGTTCTCCCAGGCTGCATAAGTTACAAACCTCACCATCCTTTAGGTTCTCTTCCCACTATCACCCTGTCCTTTATGCTGTAATTGTCATAGATTCTACATCTATACACATCGTAATACTCACAAGATAGTAGCATGTGTGCTTTGAGGAATTGTATGTATGTTAAGGAACTTTAGGGGGAAAAAGGTAGTCTTTTATATCCTTCCAGATGTTTACCATCTCTGATGTCCTTCGTTCCTCCTGAACCTGCAAGTTTCCCCTGGGCTTCCCCTTTCTGGATCTCTCTTTTGCAGAATTCCCGCTTCACTTCCCAGGGAATGGTGGCTGTCATCAAGTCTGTATTCTGGTTCTTCCACTCAAACTCCTTTCTCTTAGCGTTGTGGCTGCCCTGTGCAGGACCAATTGCAGCCTGCTCTCAGGCTTAAAACTACACAAAAGAAATGTGTGTGTGTAGGAGGAAACTCATCCTGTGCTATTCCCTTCTTCAACTGTTGACTTCCCTACAAAATGATCCTCCTTTTGTACGCTCCCTAGTGACCCTGGGGTAGCTCCTCGCACTCTCCTCCCCCCACCCCCATTTATAGTTGTTAC
>CAUYQV010040620.1:0-65425 GCA_963574575.1 Galagoides demidoff
TTCATAAGTTATAAATACATGAAAAACTGGCCCATTCAAATCCTGTGCCTCCCAAAACACCCCCTTTCCCCCCCCCCCCCCCCCCCGCCACCTGCAGGATGTTAGGTTACTATTGTAAGTAACAACAGAGGCATTTTCCTCTACCTTCTCTTAAGGTAAAACTCAACATTTGACTACAGAAGTGAAGGAAGCAGCATGTATTTTAAAATTCACAGTTGGGAGAAGGGCGCTTGACTCTCAGAGATGAAATAAGCATAAGCCCTCAAATATTTGCAACTATTTTATATCTCCATCACCATATCCAGTAAGTATGTAACAACTGTTGCTTATCATTGTTGAAGAACTACCTTGTTAAACATACTGAGATTTCATACAATGGTTCCACCGGCTCAGCACTCAACATGGTGCCCAGGTAGATGTTACCTTTACCCAATTAGTACAAATGTCCAGTTATGTTTGCATAGTTTCTATTTCTCAAGGGAGAACATGTATTCAACATGTATTATTATTATTCAACAATAAATAATGAGCCCAATTATTTATTCTGAGAAGATGGACTGTAACAGTGGAAAGGAAGCTTAGCATAAACTTAGCCCTGTATTTCCTCTGAATTCTATGGTAATATTCTTTAGATTAAATCCTCTGCTTAGCTCTACACATAGGCTAGAACAAAGGTGGCAACCGTCCATCCCTTTTCCAAAATTAATTCCCAAGGAGATAAGAATGGTATACACACAAGTAATAATGCTATGTTTAACATTTTTAGAAACATCGGATCTTTGTCCCCAATGTTAACTGACCAAGAACATAGAAGTTTTATGAACTCCTCAGATCCTTGATGACACCCACATGTCTCCAGTCCTTGGTTACCCCTTGTGATGACCTCCCCAAAAAGACTCTTAAGATACAAAAGAGCCTACAGTTATACTTACTAAAGTCATACTATCTTAAGATGATTCTTTGGGACCTCAGTCCACTGTCCTCTTACTTTGCTGGCTTTCAGAATAAAATTCAATTTCCTTGCCCGAACACCTTGCCTCTCAACTTATTGACTGTCTTGTGGTAAGTGGTATGAACTTCAACTCAGTTTCAGGATGACTAAAACAGAACATTTGTTCTAGAACTAAACAGAAAAGTTACCACAGACTATTTCTCAAAAAAGAACCCCCAAAGACTCATCCCAAGAACTTTGCCTCTTGGTTTTGGCTCACCTTAGTAGTCTCCTGACCACTGATAAAAAGACAAGCCTCCACCTGCAAAAAGTCTCTTAGCAGCTAAGTCTGCCACCTGTCCCACCTTCAAAAGGGAAGAGGCGATGATTACTTCTAGATCACACTGTTAACAGTAAGCACAGGCTTTCCTTTGAACAGCTTGTTCTATGGCAGAGAGGATGAACTTTGGGATATGCGGATGCTTTAACTTAGGCTAGAAAGATTTCTGGGCTTTCACTCTGAGAATTCTGGCTCCATAGGACTGTTTCAGAAATAGCCAATGACGAGAACACACTGACACGTTTGAATAATTCTGTGGCTTAGTGTGACCTCCATTGTTGCTTCATGCTAATGCACTGAAGTAGAGCTTGCAAGAAAAACACACAAAAACTCTATTTCACCCAAGCCCTCCTCGTTACTGTCATGACTCACTTTCCTGACTGAAAATCCAGGGGGACTAAGAAAACATCATCTTGGGCTTAACACGAGGTGGATGTGTTTGGAATGCAGGGACAAAATAAAGGTGGTTGATTTGTCATTCAGAGGTCAAATGACTTCCCTGGCAATTAAAAAAAAAATAGTTCCTTTTACAGACATTCTAAGAGCTGGTTTTTCATGCATGCTTGTAGTTAATACAAAATGAAGAACCAGTGCATTTCAAAATTAAAATATATGTGGAGTATAAGCTGATACAAACAAATACTGGAACCAGGAATTGAGCTGTCTGGGTGGGAGTGTGCCCGCTCGCATCCACGTCTCCTGCCTTCCTATGACCTCATCCAGAGGAGAGTGTGGAGTGGAAGAAAACACACACATGCTCAGGGTCATCTTTCCCAGAAACAGTCAAGGAATCATAGCAGCAGTCCTCCCTTCCATCTGCATTCATTCATTCCACAAATTCCATGAGTTCTCCTATGAGCACTGAGGGGAAAGGGCTATGAACAGGCAGTGGGCAACTTGATACAGTCTCTGCTCAGGGAGCTGCCCCTGTAGTGGAATATGAGCAGATTGATAAACAAATACTGTAATTGCAGAGAGTGATATGTCTGTGGAGAAGAATAAAGCAGAGTTAAGGAGTAAAGTGGTGCTGGAGAAAGAAGGTTATAGATAGTTAAGAAAGGCCTCTTTCTGACAAGGTAACATTTCAGCAGATGCTAGAAATGAAAACGCAAGTGAAGTGAAGGTCTGGTCAAAACAGCTTTCAGGGTTCTGGAAAAGTGCTAAAGCCCTTTGGTAAGATTAGGTGGTATTTTTAAGAAACAGTAAGAAGGCCAGTGTGTCTGGAGCTTAAACAAGGTTACAATGGTAGGTAGATTTGGCTGAAGGCAGACTGTAGAGGGCCAAGTCCACTACAAACAGAGTTTGCATTTTACTCCAACTGTGATTGGAGGGGGAGTGTGAGCAGGAAAGAGATTATCCATTTCTATGGCAAAGGGCTGCTTCTGTGGTGTGGAGCAAAGGTGATATGTGTGCTGGTGAGTAAGGGTGAAAGACAGTGGGTAGGCGAGACTGAAGCGAAGAGACCCGTTTGGAGGCTGCTATGCTTCAGATGGCAGAGGATGGTGGCTTGACCTAGGGTGGAGCAGTGGAGTCCCCTAAAACAAGGCTTGAAAGAAATGTTGTAGGTAGCACTAAAACAACCTACAAATTAATTAGATGTGGGAGTGTTGGGCAAAGGGACAAATCAGCGTAACTCCTAGGTTTCTTAGGTTTTTAATAGTAAGTTGAAGATAGCCGTGGAGACAAAACTCTTAATTTTCCTCCAGTATTGAGAAATACACTAGAGTTTTGAATATTATGTTCACAAAGGTTTTGCATCCCATGTAGACATTTAAACCAGAGATAGATCAGAAAAGGATAGGGAAGCCAGTTCAACAATGTTTTTTTTTTTTGTTGTTGTTGTTTTTGCTGTTGTTATTTTATTTTTCCTACAGAGCCATTTACAGTCAATAGGCCAATAAAAAAAAAGTAACCAATACATAGTATCATCCACTTCCTTGTAAGTGTATGTGTGACTCCTGGAGTACATAGGGGGTTGTATTTAAGGAGTTATTAGTAAAGTCATGATCTCTATGTAAAGAAAGGCCAATGACCTCACTGATGTTAGCCACAGAAGACAGAGCATGGCTATGGTCATGGATTCTCAGTCATTAGGAAGTGTAAAGACACAGTTTACATTTTGACCTTGAGAAGTACCAGAAACTTTCCAAACTCAGACCTAAAACTCTACTCTCTGCTTTTAAGGCTTGAGTGTGGGGGTCTTCTGCCTATACTGTTTACAGCATTGAGATTCAGAACGACTTTTATTATATTCAGTAATTCTCAAGTAGGGTGTGTGTGTGTGTTGGGGTAGAAAGTGGATTTTGGATCCTGCCTCTTTGATTTTGAACATCTGTGGAAGCTGTCTTTGTAGAAAGAAATTTTGGTCCCTTTGTGGGAAGCTAAATGAGGATAACAGCTTGACTTCTGAATACAAAGTGGTGTAGCCCAAGGAGAAAGAGTGATGCTCATGGTCACTTGACACCAGGTAAGCACAACTCTACCAGAGGATGACGCAGATACCACACCTCAACATGAAGGAGTCCTGACATAACTCCTTCATGTTGCTAATGTGATTACTCCTCTGTTTATGCAGTCCCATCTTTGCTAGCTCTTCTCCTCTTAGCGATTGTACACATCCCTTCTTGTACATACCCTTGTGGCCTATAGACCTTCAGCTTTCAGGGATCTATTTCTTCCTCCAGTCCTTCCTCCCAGTTTTGGGTAGTGTGCTTCTTCTGTATGTCTCCTTACAGACAGTGGCTATTGATCAGTTGTTTCCTGTTAGACTGGATGCTCGGAGGGCAGGACTCCTGCTGAGTCTTGTTAACCACAGTACCCTCAGTGTCTGGTGCACAAACACCAGCTAAGTGAAAGACTCAGTGCACAAATAAACCCCTGAGGTTTACATAGATTTTGATAATGGGTATGATGCTCATGATTATTGCATATATACTAGGCAACTGAGAGAGGAAAGATGATATGGGGTGTGTGTGTGTGCGTGTGCATGTGTGTAAAAAAGATGAGTGGGTAAATCTACCACTGTCCTTGATTACTCAGGAAGTCCTAGGAAGGAAAGAACAGTTAAGCAATGTGCCTAGTTTTCAACTGCTCAATTGCTACCTCTACAAAGAAGACAGAATGGTGAGTATCCAATCTCCAACATTTAAGAACACAAAAAAGCACTGCAGGGAACCACTAATGGATGATCAGGAACTCCACGCAATGTGAGTGTGCATGCATATATACATTAGGGGAAGTAAGCATTGTATCAAAGTATGCAAGTTACACAAGATGACAGCAACCTTGAGAATTAGGGCCATTGTATTTCTGACCAGTGAATCAAGGGGCTGTTGCTTTGTGGGAACCTTCCATCTGAACGGTAGGAGCTGATAATGAGTTCCTATTTTCTAGGCATTTCCCTCATGGGTCTCCTCCCTTGTCAAATCTTCCTCACCACCTATCACTGTATTTCTCAGTACAAGGCACTCTTCTTAGAGATTATCAGGAAACTTAAGGGGCCTGCCCTCTACAACAGTGGTTCTCAACCTTCCTAATGCTGTGACCCTTTAATACAGTTCCTGTGTGTTGCAACCCACAGGTTGAGAACCACTGCTCTAAAAGCTAACAATCCAGTTAGCATGGTGCCATCTGGTAAATGGTAAATACATGAAAGAGATAACAAGAACCATGAGATTCTTCAGGGAGACTTATTCTCATGAGTTATAAGAGGCAGAAGAGGAGTCCTGGGTTGAGAAGATGAGCTCCAAAGGCTCAAGGATAAGGGAAATCTTAGATAAAGCCTGAATTAAGTTACAGAAACAAGCAAACTAAGTCAGAAGTCAGTGAACAGACTAGCTTGACTGGAACTAAAGAACCTTACAGAATTGCAAAGCCATTAAATCAAAAATGGCCACTGCCTTTGGCCCCTTGGCATCCAGGAAAGCATTACTACATCCCCATGATGAAGCAAAAAATGATGCCTGTAAAAGTCTGTCCTGGTTACTGAAAGGCAAAGAAATATGACATAGGGCTGGGTGCCCATAGCTCAGCGGTTAGGGTGCTTGCCACATGCTCTGGGGCCGGTGGGTTCAAACCTGGCCCTGGCCTGCTAAACAAACAAACAAACAAACAATACCCAGGTGTTGTGGTGAATGCCTGTCGTCCCAGCTACTCGGGAACTGAGGCAAGAGAATCGCTTGAGCCCAAGAGTTGGAGGTTGCTGTGAGCTGATGTCATGGCCCTCTACTGAGGGTAACAAAGTAAGACTCTGTCTCAATAAAAAATAAATAAATAAATAATTAATAAATAAATAAAAAGAAAGAAAAGACAAAAAGAAACACCACACAGATATGAAATTGTCTGGAATTCTAGCAATGCCACATCTGAAATCATACATTACAAGGCTTTTCAATACTCTATAGGGATTCAAGAAATTAGTTTTCCTTATTTGGTAAAAATGCTTCGACTGCTTTGTAAAAACAATTATTTCTAACATTGTCTGCTATTGATTCATGTACTAGATTGCATACTCCCCAATGAGACCACATCCTTACTTTGTGTGAGACTATGAAATATATATTTGGTCTTCCTACCTACTTCTGATATACAACTCCTAAAATCCTTGATATCTTCAAAATGATGTGTCTTTTTGGATGCTAATGAGCTAATGAATGGCTGGTGGGCCCTAGTTGGCTTTAGGACTGGGACCTGTCACCTGGAAACACCCAACAGGATTAAAGGATTGAGACTTTCAGCCCTATTCCCCAACCTCCTAGAAGAGGGAACTGAAGATTAAGTTGGTCACCAATAGCCAATGATTTAGTCAATCATGTAATGAAGCCTCCATAGAAACCTGAAAGGACTGGGTTCAGAGAACTTCTGAACAGCTGAACACATGAAGGGTGGTGAACCCAGAGAGGGCATGGAAGCTCCATGGCCCTTCCCATATCCCCTGCCCTGTATGTCTTCATCTCTCTCCTTGGTAATATACTTTAATAAACATGTAAGTAGAAGTAAGTGTTTCCCTGAGTTCTGTGAGCTACTATAGCAAATTCAGCAAAACCAAGAAGTGGGAACCCAGTTTATAGCCAGTTGGTCAAATGCACAGACAAAATAACCTGAGGTCTGGGACTGACATTGAAATTAGGGGCAGTCTTGGGGACTGAGCCCTCAACCTTATATTTGGTGATAGAACATTATCTCCAAATAGATAATGTCAGAAGAGACTTGAATTAGAAGGTACCAATACCCACTGAAGAACTGTTGTTTTCTTAGTGGGTGGGTACAAACACCCCAGCATCTAATCGCAGAAGTGTTCTATGTTGATTGTTGGCAAGTGAGAGAACAGAAAAAGCCTTCTGGTTTCCCCCCATGTTTTCACACTTTCTTTTCAGTCTTTTCTGGCTCAGAAGTGGTGCTCATAGGAAGCCCTTTCATAAGTCTCTTCACTGTGGTCAATCCATAAGTCTCCTTAAGTTCTGTCACTTGCAGGGCAGAGCACTCCATGTTCAGAATGAAGAGAGGCAGCTGACACTTGTCCACACAAGACGAGCAACACTAATCCAGCAGATTTACTCTTGGGACTGTAAGATTTCTCCATTTCAAAAAGGAACTCCCATCAATATTTTTGTTTTCTCTGGTCTAACAGGCATACTACGAAATCCAACAAATTAACATTTCCAAAGACACCGAGTTCCTCTCATGGGAAGCCACTGTCATAAACATAAAGTACCACAGGCTTGTTCAATATGACATAGTGAAACAGTATTTCCCATAACAAGTTTAAATCAACATTAGGTGATGTGGGGTGGTACTGCTTAAATCATTGAAATGATCTATCATTCAGATGATATTTCAAAATACAAATGGAAACCTTCTTGAATTGAGAAAACTTGCATTTATTTTATTTTATGATGGTAAGGATCAAAGAACCCAATGCTAACTGGTCAGATGTGGTGGACCTTTCCTGACTTCTGGCGGTGACTCAGCCCATTTTTTTTAACAAGTTAAAGCTAAGTAAATGATGAATCAACGCCCACAAAGCAGGAAAAGATGCCAGTTTCCCACTAAAAGTCATAAAAGTGTGATAAACCTATTTCCGTTAAGAAAACTGCTGAAGTTTTTACTGGGGGATTTCCTAGGCAAACAGAGGCAAAGATATATAAACCCTAAGCGGAAGGTAAGCACATTTCCTCTTAGTGTTTTTATGCTGGACACAAATGCAACTCCAGTGAATAATTCAGGGCTGTTTCATGTCTCTTCTGATAGGAAGAGAGAACCTACCACACTCAACTTGCCCGTTCCAGAGGGCAGGCACTGGGATGGAGCACACATCCTGGGGGGAGCATGCAACAGAAGGAAAAAAAAAAAAAAAAAACAACGTGCCAGCCAACCTCCAGGTCATGCATCCTCCCACACAACCACACAAAATACCATCCTATTCCTCTCCATTCCTCCTTCTGCAGTGATTTACATTATCAATCACTGCAATCATTTAACAACATCATCTTCCTTCTAAACGGAATCACTCAGCTATGCCGAGGTTGCCTGTCTTCATATTAGCATCCATAGAGGCAGAAGGTCTGCTTCCTGCTGCATAAACACACAGGGCACTTTACCTGCTTTGGTTCTTTTAATAAAGCTTCCTGATCCTATGTCAGCCAAAAACACTTCAGTTATTTTATGTAACCTAAAATAGATACTAAAATCATCAGGTTAGTTCCTATTTATGTTTTTCTCTTTTAAAACTGTTGGATAATTACAAGTGATCCATCAACCTCTTTCCCACCCAAAATAAATAAGAGGTGGGGAGTACGAGGGTGGCAGAAAAATTGGGATTGGGAAGTAATCCTTGTTCTCTAACAGATACAAACTCAAATGAGCTAACAAATACCATATACCTATGTAGTTTTCCTGCCTGAAATGTTTACAATGAATCTGTTTAGGAGAAAAACTTAGACAAATCCAAACTATGAAGCACTGAGTAAAACAAATGTCCCAAGTTCTTCAAAAACTGTCGATGTACTAAAAGGCAATCATCATCATCATCATCATCTTAAAAGCTGGGGGAGTTCATTCGATTCAAGCAGACAAAAAAGAAATGAAAATTACATGCACTGATCCTTTCTAATGGAAAGGGGGGAAAAATCACCTCCAGGGTGGTACCTCTGGCTCATAGGAGTAGGGGCACCAGCTCCATATGCTGGAGGTGGCAGGTTTAAACCCAGCCCTGGCCAAAAAAAAAAACAAAAAACAAAAAAAACCTGTAAAAACAAAAACAAAACAACAAAACAACAAAACACCTCCAGCTCCAGCTCCAGCTCCAGCTATAAAGGGCATTATTCATAAAACTGGCAAAATGTGAATACTGATTGACTCTTTGATAACAGCACTATCTTAATGTTAAAGTTCCTGAGCGTGATTGTTACATTGGGCTTATGCAGGAGAACATCTTCCTTAGGAGGGTACAGCTCAATAATATCTCCAGTTCTTGCTCAAACGGTTCAGAAACAACAGGCAAAGAATCTCCTAAGTATACTGACAACAGGTGACTGCAGGGCAGGGTGTATGGGTATTCATTGTAGTATTCTTGAAACTTTTTATATGTTACAAACTTGCAAAAGATAGGATTTTTTAAATTATGAAGTAAAATGTTAAAAAACAAACCTCAAGCAGCAGGAGTAGCTAACAAACTTGCTGACAGCCAAAAAATTAGCAACTGTCAGAGCTGGGAAGCAAACATCAGGTGTTTGGGTTGTAGCGGTTATTTTTGACTCTAATAATGTTTACACTATTTTTCTCTGAATATTCCTTTAAAGGCTGTTTACAAAAAAAGAGGCACAATGATTGCTTTTCTCTTATGTTCTTGTTCAGGATTGCTGTGATTACTGCCAAGGGGAGGCAGTGAAGACAGAGAGGATCCTACTGAGCGTTTCTGAGTTTGTGGGGTGTGATTCTCAGCTGGGCAGAGTGACATGAGACTGGGAAAAGCCCATGGCTAATATCATCTAAAACTCACCTGGAAACTATATAAAATGCAAAAAACCAAAAAACAAAAAACAAAAAACCATAATCTCAACTTATGGGAATATATCTGATAACTGCAAGGATAGATTTCTTGTCTCCAGCGCCTGGGAACTTAATGGATGGTTATCATTTCCACTGCTTCCCTGACAGATCCTGTAGCAGGAGGCTAATGATTTGTTTACACTTTACCGTGGACATAGAACTATTAAAATAAGTCTGATATCTCCTGATTCATATTTTTAATTGCCCAGATGTAGCCACACGGGTCTTTTACCATCACCTAAAACTCAAACTCCTGAGGTCAGTTTATGATTCCTTTCCCTTCACACATACGCCTTTTTTTACCTCCACATTCCCACACTTTTCCTGCGTTTTCAATTTTTTGTTAATGACACAATTTCCATACTGGTGTCTAGGCATAGAATTCAGGAATGCATTTGGGCTCCTTCTTTCACGTATATATTAATAAACTGGTGATTCTGTCTCCTCAATAACAGCTCTCAAATAAAAACTCCCCGGTCCTTACTGGGTTTCCTTACTTCAAGTCATCATCTCGCTCACAAAGACTCCCACAATAGTCTGCTCCTTGTTTTCTCTTATTCAATTACGCTATCATCTTGTCACCTAAATTCTTTTTCTATAGTGTCAATATGATTGTGTCTCTATTCTGATAAAGAACCCATAATGATTCTTCATTTCTAGTAAGATAAGAGGCAAATTCCTTAGTAGAAAACATATGGTTCTACTAAGAAGCTAGCCTGCTATTATGTGACTATGTCGGCCATCTACTGCCTGGATGCTGCCACCCTGAGTTACTGAGGCCTCCCTTGATGTCTGTCTTCTCCATTCTCATATATGAGGAGTGTTCATCTTGCTGTCAAGGACACTGCTCTCCATTTATCCAGCTAGAAAAGCCTTAGTTTTAGGCTGAGTGTGGTGGCTCACGCCCATAATCCTAGCATTCTAAGTGGCTGACGTGGGTAAATTGCTTAAATTCAGGAGTTCAAGACTAGCCTGAGCAAGAGTGAGACCCCCATCTCTATTAATAACAGAAAAACTATCTGGGCATGGTGGTAAACCTGCAGTCCCAGCAACTTAAGAAGCTCACGTGCAGCTCGCTCCAGGCTGATGGTCCTGGTCTGTCTCCCAAGTGCCACTGGGCCTGGCCAGTTCCCTGCGTGGACACTGTCTAACTAGAGATGATACTAGAGATCAGAAGTATGACAAAGGCAAAGCTTCTGGAGCCAACAGAGAAGCCAGAAGTAAAAATATCATGAAGTTCATGGTCATTTCAACATTTTCCCCCAGGAACCCCTGTCTGAGGGTGAGAACATTATAAAGTATTCAGCGAACAGTCCCTTTCTGGTCCCTCATACCAAAGCCTATGCCCTTTGATCCTCTGCAAACTAACGTGACTCACCCTTGTGAGGACAGCACCGGCTTCTATCTGGAAAGCGTTTCCGCCTGCACGTGTGCATTACTGAGACTAACTGAGGAAAGGTGGGAAAGAGGAATCCTGATGCCATTTGTCCCACCCGACACTTCAGCTGGCTATTGCCAATAGCATTGCATTTGTTTTCCGGGGAAAAAATAAAACAGATAATGAGATATTTGGTCCGCGTGCTTCGCTCACGTACTTTTAAAATGTCACCTTTGGGTAACTCAACCCACCAACGGATTATTAATAAAATTCAGCAACTGTCAAAGCCGTGCTCTGTGAAGGGAGGCTTGGCGGCGACGCCTATTAGGAGGGAGAGACAGATGGCCTTACCTCTCGGCGCCGGCGTCCACAGCTGTGAGTGGAGGTACCTGGGAGGAGGGGTGGTGGGGGCTCCCCTGTACATTATGTCCCGGAGAAGGGTGACTGACAGGATGTGGGGGTGGCACGGCCCCAGCAGCTGTTCCGCTTCGGCTTGAGTGATTGCTGGAGAAAATGGGAGCTGAAATTAAGGAGAACAAGCATGAGACTGCGCCCCGTGAAGCCCGTACTTTTTAAATCCCGAGGCTGACAGCAAGCATATTTTTGGGGCTTGTTTGTTTTTCTCTGGGTGGTTTTCAGGGAACAGTTCTCCCCTTCCAGGGTATACACAGCTTTTGTTTTCATGGCAGAACATGTTCCTCGGAGCTCACGTGCAGCTCGCTCCAGGTTGATGGTCCTGGTCTGTCTCCCAAGTGCCACTGGGCCTGGCCAGTTCCCTGAGTGGACACTGTCTACAATTAGTCAATCCTGCACTGTCGCATCTGTGCAGAGGGCTCTGTGTTACAGCCTTTTAGTCACTGGGGACGCGAGTCATCAGGTAACAGAATGTGTGGCCAGCTGACCGAGGAGGGCGTGACATAGGCCTTCTTCCTCCTCTCACTGTCGCAGCAAGCCACTGTGGGTCAGGCTGGGGTCCGTCTCTGTCACTGCTAAATCAGGGTACTCAGGACAGAGCTTCTCTCATCCCAGTGTGAATGTAGGAGCCTACACCCTTTTAAGAGTCTGACCCCTGGCATTTCCTGAATGGTGAGATCAATATATTTGGTCTTCACCACTAAGGGGTTCTCTCAGAATATGAAAAGGGGGACTTCACATTCAGCTCCCAGATCTTCCTCCACGGTTACTTATCATGACAGGGGGGAGTCAGAGTTCTGTTTGCAGAGGCAGCCTCGCCTTTGAGAACTGTATCTGACCCCAAATGTGAATATGTGCCCATTTAGATCAGCTAATTGGTGCAATGTTACAGAAGAAACCAGGGCTTGTCACTTTCAAAATCTTATCAGAGAGACTCTCTCAGTATCTGGGCCCCACTCGGTAGATGTCTCATTATGCTGCAATCACGCCGACATCATTATGCTCTGTACAAAGCTGGGGGAGCTTTCTACCCATTTCAGCTCTTTTTGAACTTACTCTACCCATATCAAAGAAGAAAGGGATTAAAAAAAAATAAAATAAATTAGGTTCAGGATTAAGAAACAGAAGCCGTGTTATCAAAAAGATTCGAGGGTTTAAAAGTTCAGGGAGTTGTATTTTTAGACCAATATCACTTTTCCCAACCTCTCCAGGGTAGAATACATACCCCAGATGACCCAGCCCCCAAAAGCTTAATCCAATGGGACAAGAGTTCAAGTATTTAAGGGAACATGTGAAGAGGCAGAATTACCATCTTCCCGCTCAAAAAGCTCCTGACAGGGGCGTGATCTGATTTGAAGGGTTTATTTCTGGTAAATCAGCATTCTGTCAGCTTGACTCTTGTCCTCAGAAGCCTGTATCCACCACAGCCCTCCGAGGCCTAAGGAGGTAGTGAGGTCTGAAATGCTCAGCAGTTCAGAAAGGCAATGCGGAGCTGCCATTGTGTGCGTCAGCCTCTGTAAAAGTTGCACATTTGCAAACTCACTAGAGTCACCTTATGAATCACCACCCTCATTTATGCTCAGCTTGCTCAGGGAGCCACAATTCTGCTTGTATTCCAAATAATAATTTTACCCAGAGGAGAAGGCTGTTTGGATTGACTGTGGCAATGGTTTCAATACTGGTGTTTGTCAGCATGGAGCTTGGTGTTTTATACACTATTCCAAAATCTAATGAAATAATGAGAGGTCACAGAGACACTGTGAAAACACAGCTATAGTGTGAGCTCTCCTATTTATTTTGTGGTTGCCGAATGCATCTATCAGTTCTTTTCCCCTAGAAGTGTTTCCACATATATTTGTGTGTACTTATCATGAGAAGCATTGCCCCTGGTATAGACAACCCAGTGCACAACAGGAAAACCTGGTGTGTACACTGTGCTCTCCTGATAATTCAACAGAAAGAATGGTGCTATTGAGAGGTGTATATTAGCTACATAACCACAATAGGCATTGGCTGTAATGAAAGAGGCTGAGAAATGTATATTGTTTGCAGTTTGTCACTCCCTGGAAGTTAAGCCTGGTTTAGGGGAGCTCCTTCATGCCACTTAACAGCCAGGAACAATCATCCATCATCCATCCATCCATAATCTACCCACTTGCTCACCTTGTATATCTGTCCATCCATCCAGCATATAACCTTTATTTTTTTAATTCAATATTTATTAAATGCCTAATATGTGCTAGTCACTCTACCATATGAGTCCCTGCCCTTGCAATTTAATGAGGGAAACAAACTTCTATGCATCAGTTGTACCAAAACACCAAGACACCCTAGAGTAGAGCACTGAACAGTATTCAAGGCTCTTATTTGTGGTTCCACAATGTGCCCTAAGTTCTGGTCAAACCAGACAACTGGTAACATCTCAAATATATTATGGTAATTTTTACTACTGTGCTGTAATGTCCTCTCTCTTTCTCTACTTATTTTATTACTTTCGCTTTGTGTGAAAGTAATACTGAAAGTAATTTTATTACTTTCACTTTGTGTGCAGAGTTGTGTCTTTTCATTCTTTTCTTAGCAGCCAATTATTGCACCCATATTTAAGGAGTGACTACATGAGGCGGACTCAGAGCTAGGTCCTGGAATAAACTAGGGAACAAGATGTCCTTGGTACCTTATATTTCTGACAGCATCAATTCATCTTTGTTGAGTGAACAAAGATGAACACAATCTAAACGCTAGTGGGATCCATCTCCGTGTTCAGTAAGTACAACAGGGGCAGAAAGGAACATTATACACCAACTCCCATTCTCCCTTGGCCAAGGGTTGCTATGAGTAATTCACTCACATTTCCAAGTAGGCACATGTATCAGGATGTCTAAATGTTCTCATAGATGTTGAACAGCTGGGCAATGGAAAGGCCTCAGGCCAAAAGCCAGAGGTGCATGGTGCAGATAAGGGAGGTGCTGCCACGCTAGGCCTAGTGTAGTTGGTTCCATAGTAATAGCAGTAGAAAGAAGTGGTGGGGAGGATAGAAGGTGAGTCCCATGGGGTGTCTAGTATGAGGCTGAAAGCTCAGGAATGGTCCCTCCAGCTGTGCTGGCTGATTGATAGCCAAACACATGTCCACATCCCTTCCCTCTTCTGCTATGGCTGGTGACAGGCACAGAAACAGTCCATGGTCCTTTGATGGTTCCCAAGGACAAGAAGAGAGGGAGGGCTTTAGGATTCAGTTTAAAGCATGGATTTGGAAAGTATACTGAACAGTTTCTTATGCTGGTGTAGGAAATCAGATCTTTGCAAAATGAGTCCCACGATTTGCCTCTGTTTTCTTTTTCTTTTTTTTGAGACAGAGTCTTACTATGTCACCCTCAGTAGAGTGCTGTGGCATCACAACTCACAGCAACCTCAAACTCTTGGGCTTAAAGGATTCTCTTGCCTCAGCCTCCCAAGTAGCTGGGACTACAGGCAGGCACCTGCCACAACACCTGGCTATTTTTTGTTGCAGTTGTCATTGTTGTTTAGCTGACCTGGGCCAGGTTGAAACTTTCCACCCTTGGTGTATGTGGCTGGCGCTGTAACCACTGTGATACGGGTGCTGAGTCTTGCCTCTGTTTTCTAACATATAGGATGAAGAGTATAAGAAAATCTTACTTCTGATAAGACTACAACCTGTGATACGGGCGCTGAGACTTGCCTCTGTTTTCTAACATATAGGATGAAGAGTATAAGAAAATCTTACTTCTGGTAAGACTACAACCTAGTAGAAGCTTGTAAGTCAGTATCTACACAGAGTACTTTGCATGCAGAGTTCAGGCCATGACTGCTCTTTGTAGACATTGCCTATGACCAAGATAACGACCAGAAATTTGGAGGAAATAACAACAGACACAAGCATAGCTTTCTAACATTTATCCAATCCCCATCTTCCATACCCTCCACCTCTCGGGCGTCAGGCAGCTGTGGCTGTCATAGGTTTGTCCTCAGCCTCTAGCAGAGACCCACATTTCTCAGAAATTGCCACTATGGCGCAGGCAATGCCTCACTCATTACATTGACTTCTAGGAATTTCTGACCATATCACAGTCATACGTCCAGGATTTAATGTTAATTCTTATAGTTTAGGAATATTATTTTCTCCATTAATTCTTTCAAACACAGTTTCCCAGCAGGCAGGTGCTCAGCTCTGTGAATGTTAAGTCTGAATGCCTGCTGACTTCACACAGACCTGCTCGCCACCACATGTGCTTCTGGACAAAAATGCTCAGATTTTGCTGAGTTTTTTTTTTTTTTTTTTGCAGTTTTTGACCGGGGCTGGGTTTGAACCCACCACCTCTGGCATATGGGGCCGGCACCCTACTCCTTTGAGCCACAGGCACCGCCCATTTGCTGAGTGATTTTTAACCTCAGGAAGCAAACTTCCATGTTAAAGTACAATTGCAATGTCATTTGCAAAAGGAAGAATTTCCTTCCACACATACTCAAAATGCTTTTCCAAACTCAACCAACTGGGCATACAATGCGGCCTATCAATCAAAACCTAGCAATCCCTCCAGAATACAGGGCAATATTAATAAAACTGTGAGATCAAATCAACCTGCACACACGGGCTGCCCACGGGGGTGGCCTTCATTGTCTGTGTCAACTCAGGGGTCACTACTGCTTTCAAAGCTGGAAGAAGGCTTTTAAGTGAACTTCTGGACTGGGCTGATGACTGGCAGCTGGAACAACTGATTAGGCACGGCAGAGGAACATATTGGAAATTCTTATTGCTTTTGTGATTAAGAGATGGTGGACTCCCCAAGGAAATAAAAGCCTGGCCTTGAGATGAATATATGGCCTTGCCTTCAGCAGAGGACCAGCAGCCTCCCTGCGGCTCTGGGCTTTTCTCTCTCCGTGGGGCCTGGCTTACTGTAGCCCCACACCCATCTCCAGTGGAGGGAGGTGGAGGTGACTCCATTGGGCATTATAATTTTGATAAACCAGCATCTATCTTTGTGGCTGTTAGATGTCATCTCACTGACTATTAGACTAGGCCATTTGAGGCTGGCACCTTTAACTAGGTCAGATTAATTTGGATTAATAGGCAGCTCTCTCTTTGTTCAAATTAAAACTATTAATCTATATTTCTAATGGGCAAGGAAAGGGCATTTGGGGGGTTACTTCAGCTGTGATGAGTCACAGTGTGTCTAGGAGCAGGCGAGGTATATTAGTAGCACCCCCCACGAAAGACCACTTGTCTCAGGCCCATCACCAGAGCACAGGAAGACCAGCAGAGGCATTGCCACATAACTATGTTTGCATCATTTTAGAGGGTTTGTCAGAGTTTATTAAAAACAGCCAATATTCATTCCTACTCAAAACTATGAGAGTAGCTAGAGGCCTGCTTCTTAAACTTTAATGTGCAAACAATCAACAAGGTAAAATACTGATTCCCAAGTCTTGGGGGGAGGAGGTGCCGAGATTCTGAGCTTCTAACAAACTACCCAAGTCCCTGGTGATGCTGAAGCTTCTGATCTTGAAACTGCACTTTGAGTAGTAGGTGACGGGCCATATTTCAACTACATTTCATCTGCTCGCTGTCCCCTACCTTGGAATCAACAGAGATTTATTAAGTATTTATTTATGTACCAAGTGCTAATCATAAACTTCTCCCCAGTTGACTTTTGAGAAACGTGAGGCCTAATCTGCTTCCTGGTTAAGTTACCCAGTCTGGATCATATGATGGTTAAACAGAAGAGCTGGAATTCTAGCCTAGGAAACTAGATTTTGGGTCACATGACCCTAACTACCAGCCTGCAATTCCTCACAAATGCAAAATGGATTCAAGAAAAGGCACAAGAATGTTAACACTGGATCAAACTCCCTACACGCTCTGTTTACACAGGCTTCTTGGAGTCACTAGGCACTCCTTCCCCACCCCACACTATGTACATAAGTAGCTAGAACCATCCAACTGCAGGTTAGAATACAAAAAAAAATTTCCATTTTGGTTTCTGCCCATTCTCAAAGCAACTCAGCCCTGATGAGGGAAATTTTCCAGCTCTGAAAACTAATCAGGCAAGAAATTAACTGAATTATTTGTTTTGGAAAACAAACAGCTGGTAGGAAATGTGCTTTTTTCCCCCAAATAAAGATTTCAGATGCTTGTCAGAGACATATTGATCCACTGGTAAGAAAAGAAGTCACGCGGGGAGGAGTTACTCACAAGCAGTCAGTCACACACACCCTTTACCACATGCAATCACCATCTTCTGGGCTGAAAGGCCACCACCTGTCAATAAGGCACAAAGAAGAGGTTTACTGTAGAGGTTTGCAGTAGAGGTTTGCTAGGCTGCTCTGTAAATCTGCACTTGGAGTAGTTGCTGATTTCTGGGTTGCTGAACAGCCGTGGCATTGCTGCCTCCTGTTAGGCTTGTTCTCATGGGAAAGAAGGAACCAATCTTATCCATAGCCTGTGGATTCACCTATCATTGTGCTGGAGAAAATGACATTAATTGCATGGTGGCTAGTACTTGGCAAGAGATAAGGGCTCACCATTCGTCTCCTGAGCAGTATTTCCAGGGTCAAGGTACAGAGAGGGAAGCTAATCAATGGAATCAACTGGCTTTCATAGAGATGTTAAAGAAATGAGAAGACCCATGTAAATGGTGAGCTCAGTTTTGCGTCTCTCTTTCTTCCTAGAAGAAAATTTTGGACCTGGGAAGGGTTTAGGAACAGTTAAACTGCAGTGGGAATTTTGGGTCCATTGGCCTCGGCAGAAATTGGGCACGCTATACAGTGTTAGGGCGGTTGTTCACAGAATGGAGCGCACATGATGTGAGTTGGTGGACCGGGATTTGAATTTTAGCCTTAGCAATCACTAGCAATGTGTCCTGGGCAATCCACTGAACTTAGGTCTAAGTTTCTTCATCCTAAGTAAGAATAATACCTCACAGGACAGTGGGGGAAATTACTTAATGTATAGAAAACACTTAGCATAGTGCCTGGACTGTAATTCAGTGATCCATAGCCACTGTTGCTATTGTTTGGCTATTTATATTCTTGTAATTACTACCATAAGATTAGGGTAAGACAATGACATAACTGTTGCTCGAAAATGGTACATTTCCAAAAATGTTTGGTTTCTGATCTAAACTGCCAATGGAGGAATGCACATACATATGACCTGTAAACTGGAGTTAAAGTGCAGAAGAGATTCTACATCATACTCAATAAGCTTTTTATTGTTCAATTTTTTAATAAGAGATGCTCTAAAGTGTTCAGGGCCTGTGAAAGAATCCCCACAGGGTTAAAACGTACTTTATTTTGCACAAGGTATACACACCTCTGAGTCACAACCCATAGTACATTCCGGTTTAAAAGTTAACAAGTCATGTTCGTGAATGACTGCACTTGGTGAAGGAGTGAAAATGGGCTGTGACTAAGATGTCCACACAATTGTCCCTCTTGAAGCTGAGTCTGCCTTAAAGTATTTTTACATTTTCAGTACTTCTTTTTGTTTGTTTCTTGAAGAGGACAAAGCTCCAGCCCTGGTTAATTTTCAGAATTCAAGAAAGACTTCTCTTCAGGCATGGTGAAGAAAGTGACTGATATGGAGGGTGACTGGAGTTTTGGGTCCTAAAGGTGAAAATTTGGGACCCAATACTTTCTGTAATTCTTTGCATTTCACCTTGGAATAATTTAACTGTGCTGTCCTTCCATGGAGAATGGCCTCCCCAACTAAATTCACAAACTAGAATTTCCTAGGAAGGAAAGTTTCCCCACACCCCCACCCGCCCCCCTCAGGGTCACTTAGAAGGCCGCATTTGACACTGAGATTAATTGGAGAATGGGAGAGATGCCTCAGCTAATCTTGGCCTCGTTGCCTATGAGTAGAAGGGGCTAGTTGTTCCTTTTCTTGCCTCGTAATGTCTGAGCATTTCCCCCCTTTCCGTCCCCTCCCTATCAGGACAGGCATCATTCCACATTCCACCTGTATTAGGAAAAAGTAGCTTCATAAGGGTCTGCACAGTCACCTCTCTAATCTCTCCCTGCTCCTTGCGGCATGAATAATTTTAACATCGCCAATCCCTAAAAACCTATTCTTTCTGCCTGTCTTTTTTTTTCCTTCCCACTTTGCAGTGCAGAGTATCATTATCCACCAGCCCTGATAAGAGGATAATGAAACAATCCCTTCTCAACAGATCGGGTGGCTGTCAGACTAAAATGACACCCACCCACACACCCCTGACATGCTACCCCAAGCTAATTGATGGCAAACAATGGCAACTGTCTCCAGTGCACTAAGACAAAGAAAACACACTTGTGTCACCTGATGGGAGAGCTACCTGGCAACGGATAAACAAATGTGTTAGGGAGACATTCTATTAAGGTAAGCGAGGGCACAGCTCTGAAGAACATGCCTATTAACTCTGAGCTTAAGAGTGCTACTGTTCACTGGGGAACAGAAATAAATAAGCTAAAATGAGAATTTATTGATGTCTGGACAGTTACATGAATATTCAGGGTTCTCTTACAAATAGATATTCCCCCATGAGCTCCAAACTTCTGTGTAGGCTACCCAATTACATTACATTTCCACACCGTGAAGCTGGATTTATAGCCAGCGAAGAAGTTATTAGTGTTTGGAAGAGGATACACACTTACACGCCCTTCTGGAAGACACTGCAATACAACCAGAAGATAATGGCTGGTGTCATTCACATAAATGCCAACGGGTACCATCAAACATTCTGAAATACCAGGTGTAATTAACTTTAGGTTAGGAAACGCTCCTGAAACATCTGCATTTCAGGACAAAGACATTCTGTTACAAGTAGAATGGCATCATCTGGCAGCTCTTTCAACTTCTCTGGGACCAAAATTTCATGGAATGCTCTTGGATTGTTCCAGACAAGGCATGGCGTGTCTAACCTGGGATCTCATCCCTTACGGTTCCTCCCTCCTCCTCTCAACCTGCCTACCTACTCACCCTAAAAGAGCTCATGATGTAGAAAGTCAGTAAAATAATTTGCATAAGCCAAAGAGTCAGAATACCCTCTGGGAAATCCATTTCCACCTGGGCTGTGCGTTATACCAATCCCTATTTGGGGCACAGTGGGAAGGCAGAAAAAGAAAGATGGCTCAAGCAAGGCCAACTACTTCTGGAAGCTCTCCCAGGAAGGCTCCTTATCACTTTCTTTGGAAATAAAGCCTTAGCCACAGAAACAGTTTTAATAAAAAAAAAAAATACTGGGTTTGCTAATTCCTCATTATTCATCTCTTCGCTATCTTTTGCCTGTACCATGTTGACCACAAAGGATGCACCTTCCCTATGGACCCTTCTAGGACAAACCCATCCCCTCCATCTTCAATGACTCCTGAAAACACTTCACAGTGACGGTTTCTTGGAAACATATTTTCAGCACAGACAGCCAATCTAATTCTTAATGTAGTATCATTCCAGCCAAAATCAAGGGCTGAACTATTGACTCTGTTTGACCTCTCTCAGGGGAACTTCTCCTTTTCCTAGATCTATAAAGCAGAGTAACAGTAGCCCTTTTGGGGGAATTATGGGATACTGAGGAAGCAAAGTCTGCAATTATCGCCAGCCTGCAGGCAAAGCTGTGAAGCATGAAGCGGGTTGTGTTGTGACTCTGGAGAACCTTTTCCTCCGTTTTCACACTCTGACCACACTCTTCCATTTTGCCTTTGGGCATTTAAGTGCTACCTCCTAGTTTACTCTCAAGATAGATGCTGATAAATTACGTGACGCTATTATGAATTTATGTCCATGCACAGCCCTTTTCAAGCAGTTTTTATTTAAAGGCTCTTTTCTACCTGTGGAATGGAGAATTCAATATTTAGTGGTGTCAGTTTCAAACATCCTTGTTTGAAAAAATGCAAAAAAATGTATTTTGAGGAAGCAAGCATCACTCCTGTTAGAATGTGACCAAATGGGTCCCCAGAGTTCAATATTTTAATTTTTTTGGTGCTGCTGATAGGCATTAATTTATATGGTTATGAGAGACTTAGATTTTAGAAAGCATAATCCTTGATATCCAAGTATTTGAAATACTTCTCTCTTTTTTTTAAAAATTTATTATTATTATTATTTTTTTTTGGCCAGGGCTGGGCTTGAACCTGCCACCCTTGGCATATGTGGCCAGCACCCTACTCCTTTGAGCCACAGGTGCCACCCTGAAATACTTCTCTTTTTAGAAAAAAACAAACATCGTGCAGAATAAAACCAGGACTGTCTCTCTGATCTGTCAGTCTTTGGTTCATGATAACTAGAAGCTGCCTGTCTTCTGGCAGCTTCTTCCTACAGGGAGCCACATCACCCACAGTGTACACCCTCCCACCATGGGCTGTGTTAGCTCTACAGATGTCTCCTTGCAATCTGATGACTTTAATCAGTAATTATTCCATTTGAGGGCCACTAGTTAGGGGGTCCCATAGAATACTGCAGGGAGGACTACAAGCATTGGGTAGTACAAATAATCCAGATCCTTTTAATGCAAACAGCTTCAATATTATGTGTTTTAAATATTGATCCTTATAAAAATCTCTGAAAATCCATGGCTTGAAGGCTGCTAAACGTATTTTCTAAATATAAAATGTTATGGGCATCAACAAAACCTGTATGTATTACATAGTCCTAAACTGTCTTATATACATTCCCTTCTTTAATTCATTTTAATTAATTCACTTTATGGCTGCCTTGACTTCACTCAGTCATTTTGATGAATGTTCCAGATGGAAGTGTAAAGCAGGGATCAGCAAACCCTCTTCAAAGAGCCAGATAGTAAAGATGTTAGGTTTTTGCAGGCAAGAGGCAACATGTACATTCTTCAAACATGTTATTACCTAAAGATGAATAACCTTTCTACATGTTTACACTTAAAAATATGAAAACCAGCCTTATTCTCAAGCCACTCAGAAATAGCAGTTAGTCCAGATTTGGACTCTGGGCCATAGTTTGCTGATCCTTGGTGTAATAAATTGTCTATTGCACGTTAACTACTAAGAACCCTCATGAAAAGACCAGGGAACCATTTTCAAAATGTGAAAACTAAATTTGAGGTAAGGAAATAGTCAAGAACAGTTTTCTAGACACCTTGGAATATGTTATATTTTAAGATAAATGGCACAGCCTGGGAGGGTCTGTTCCAAAATAACATGGGGAGAGACCAAGGCTGTATAACTCAGCAATGCCGAAACAATGACTCTGCAAAGCGGCAGCGTGGCCTCCATCGATCCATTTCCTTCTTTCCTCCACCTGCCTCACCTTCACAAATTCACTGTTCATTAAATTCATTTTTCAAACAGGCACACTGGCACTCTGCATAAGCTGTCTCTGCATGCCTGTACTCTTTATGGCAATAGAAAAAAAATGTAATGTACAGGTGTGAAAATGGGTCTTTGAGTATGGAGATTCCAAGTCCTCATCTTGATTTGAATTCTTCTTAGAAGGACCTGTTTATTTCAGGACATCTATTGCTGAACCCCAGGAAGGAGCACGGAGTATGTAAGGGATGGTCCTATTTCTCCGTTGTAGACATCAACTTTGTTCACAAGTAGTGCACTGAAGCGGAGAGGAAGGAAGAAAAGAAAAGAAGGACGCGTTGAGTGAGCATCTCCCAATACGCAGGGAGTGTGCTGAACTCCTATGCTGTAATTCTTACAACAGTGCTACGGAGTATTATTACCACTGGCACACCATGGTAGGTAAAAAGAAAAAGAAAAGTCATTTCCTCAAACTCAACATCTAGGAAGTGGAGAGCCGGCATTGGAGTTTAGATCTAGCTCCATGTTCTTTCTGCCACAGTGCATTTGTCTCTAAAAAATAAAAACAAAACAAAACAAAAAACCCCACACTATTTTGAAAGACCCCACCCCTAGTAAGCATCAAAACACAATGTTGACATCATGCGTTTGGGAGCATTGCCACCCCAGTGATAGCTTTCTGATTCTGATGTGTTTTTCTTTAGAGGCCTACAGTAGATTTCTTTAATTAAAAAATGTCAGGTGAACTATTGGAAAAATACTGGAATACAAAATGTAAAGAAACATATTTCAGTTTTCTTCTTTTCTACTGAATGATGCTGATTAAGTTCCCAATTTGTTTAGGTTTACATTTCTTCTCATTCCCTGGAAGAAAAAAAAAATGAGGGTTGCGGGTAAGTTTTGGCACCTGTTCCTGATCTGCTTTGTAAAACTATAACATGTATTTTTCTAGTATTTGGATAAAAGCGATAATCACTATAACAGACGCTGAACACTGAATATGGTTTAATAACTTCTAATGTCATTTAATCCAACAACTAATCTCAGTAAGAAAAAAATTTGAGTTAGAAGAGTAAGAAGTAACATGTTCACTCATAAATGTTACATTTGGGCATAGACTGGCTACACAGATTATCAGATGGATTGTATAGAAGTGGTTAGTAATATAATTTAGGAAAGAAAAATATAGTGTACTGCCCAACTTTTTCTTTCATATAGATGTAACCCCAAACTTCCTATGCTTTAGAACCACGGATCCTAGATCACGACTCTCCTAATTACAAAACTTTCCGGGGCAGCTGACGCCTTACATTTTTCATGAAGTAGACCCATTTCTCAGAAATGCTTGATAAGCATCCCTGTGAACCAGCTTGAGGAGCAAATTCCTATGCACACTGATGAGATTTCTCTCTTTTTCTTTGGATACCACAGAGTTCACTTTTTGTAGCTGCTTACTCCCAAGAAGGTGGAAATAAGAACTTTCTCTACACCCCCAGGGAAAGGGTTCCAGGGAAGCTTACAAACGCCTGACGTGTTGGGATGTTGCTAGGTATTAATAGAAACTCTAGGGTAAGACTCAACTTTGAAATCCAGAGACAGTGGACAGTCAGAGCGAAAGCAGATGTGAGCAGCTAAATTTATGAAAAGAAAATAGGACCGCAGCTGCAGGTGCACGCTCAGGTCACAGCCAGAAACAAGGAGTCCTGGAAGTGAGGTAAAAGCAGCCTCGAAACTGAGGGAAGAAAACGAAGACTCCAAGGAGGCAGCGGTAACTTCGGAGGAATCAATGCCTGCTGTCAAGACAGAACTACGATGGTGCCGGTCACGGCCAGGGCACGTGCTCAGCTCTGACCATAGCAAGGACAGCACTCTAAAACCAGCCTTCTGAGACAGTGCTGCTGGGTGTAGGGAATGAGTAAAACTCCAAGACACTCTTTATTCAGTGCCTACAATATGCTCTCTTATGACTGTAAGATACGACAAATAATATCCAAGTTAATTCATTAATGTCCTTCACTTTAGAGTCTTCTGCCATTCGTAACACTTATTTTTAGTGCCCACACAAGTGTAAAAAAGGGAACTTTAACTATGACTATGAATGCCTGGAGACTATCCAGTTTCTTTTTTCTTTATTCTTCACTTGAAAGAGATATAACTACTTATTTCTTTCTTTCCTTAGAAGGTAAATTTAGTTGAAGCAGAAATTCAGAACTCTGGACTCAGACGTTTAACCTGTAACCTCCTAACCACAAGCAGGATTAGCTTCTCATTCCAGAAATTCTACCCTCAATTCTCTGGCTTACCATCCATCCTTTAAGACCTGCTTGGGGTGCACCTTAAAGTAGATCCAACCCTCCATTTTCATACCCCATTTGAGTTCTGGGAACATAATATTCAATGAAGAAAAGGAGAAATCATAGTATAAAGACAACCAAGACTTCCCCAATAAGAATAGAGCTACAATTGCCCAGCCTCACTATTTCTTTCTCCTCCTCAGTGAGGTATGGAATTGTTTATACTCACCCACAAAAATATTTTTACAGCAAAAACTTGTGCATATTATAAAGCTGAGTAATTCAGCTTAATCTTGCGTGAAAAACTAACATGAATACAAGGGGAAATGGATACGGAAAATTAAAGCACCAAATTAAGCAAGCTTGCAAACACATATAGGCATTAACATTAGCTACATACATGCAAATGTGCCCTGTGCTGGCTGGGAAGCGGAATTTTAACATTTTTTAGATGGGTGGTTATACGGTCTCACTCTTAATCAACATAGAGGCAGTGCCATTATAACACTGGTAGAGGTTGACAAACAAAATATGTCTAAACAGACCATAGCCCAATTCTTAGTCTGCAAACCCCCCCAGCCAAAATTCAGATTATATAGTATTTTTCTAGAAGTTACTTTCCCACATTTCATCATCCAGAGCAAGGGTTTTTTAGAGTGTGGTCCCTAGACCAGCAGCACCTCTTATCACCTAGGACTTGTTGGGAACAACTGGTAGAATTGCAAATTTGGGGGGACTTACTCAGACCTAGGGAATCAAAAACTCTAGTTGTGGGGGTGCCCAGAAAACTGTACTTTCACAAGCCTTCCCAGTGATTTTATGCACTCTGAAGGATTGGCTCGACTAGGGAGGGCTCATTTGATAGGTCAAAGCTATCAAAGCCTGCAACAGAGCAGCATGAGGCTGGCTCTTACCCTCCCTGAGTCTCCAATCCAACTTGGTGGATAAACCATAGATGCCAAAATCCAATGTAAGATTTTGACCATGTGTCAAGGCAACCTGAAAAGAAATGTCATGAAGAGGTTATTGCCAGATGTTTCCATTTACACCCCTTTTGTGCCCTGAATCTCTACTTTCTGCAGTCTACTACCCGTTTTAAAGTTGTTCTTTTGCTTTTTCACCTTCGTGAATTCCACGCAAAGCAGTGCTTCTAAAGTTAATGCAACGAAAAACTATGCATTTTATACTGTGCTGTCTTTTAAAAGTATTTTATATAGATCGTGTTGTTTAATCTTCACAACTCCCCTATAAAGTTTAACCCACCGGGAAATTTGTGTATCAATTTAGAACCCTCTAATAAAGTCTCTAAATTAACAACCACTTTTTGAGAACAGACTATACGAGGCATTTTTATAGAAAATTATTTCTAGCACTTACAAGTCTGAAAGCTGTCCCATGGCAGCAAATATACTCAACTTAAGAATATAGAAAAATGTATTAAAACATGTACCATAAAAGTACATTGAAATGAGACATTAACTATTTCACAAAACATGTTAAATCTTGTATGGATTTAATATGGTGCAATTTATTACAAAAAGTAATGGCATTGTGGCTCAGCGCCTGTAGCACAATGATTATGGTGCCAGCCACATGCACTCAAACCTGGCCAGGGTCAGCTAAACAACAATGACAACTGCAACAAAAAAAATAGCTGGGTGTTGTGGTGGGCATCTGTAGTTCCAGCTACTTGGGAGACTGAGGCAGGAGAATTGCTTAGGCGCAAGAGTTTGAGGTTGCTGTGATCTGTGATGCCACGGTACTCTACTGAGGGCGACAAAGTGAGACTCTGTCTCAAAAAATAAATAAATAAAAATAAGTATTTTTCCTGAAAAATCTAAGGTTATGTTCTAAACTTAGATAATTCAACAGGACTTGTAAGGTCTAAACATACAATTATTTTATAATCCAAAAGAAGTGGTACTGATAAAATAGCCTTATTCTCACAGATTTCTCTTGTTTCAGCTACATTAGCTCTTCCCTGATGACTGGTTTCTGTGGGACTCAACCATCTCAACCACAATGGCCTCCATGATGTCTTCACGGCTTACATCATTTGCTGAAGTCATGTTTTACTTAATCCATAGTACAGCTCCGATTTGGAGGCAACCATAATTCTTATGATCACCCATGGGAGAGAACATCTTCTAAAGCATTCTTTGTTAGTAACTGGACCCCCTGCCAAGACCAGGCACTGGTCCAGGCTGTTCTTGGTGTTACAGACTGACTCACTAAATCACAGGCTTATATGCTTCATCAGTTCATCATCCGAGCAAACCAGAAGATCTATACAAGTACTAAGCCTTGAAAGTGACATTCACGCCTCAATCTACTATCTATAAAATAGTCTCTCTCAGATTAACCAATACATCACCTTAATTTACAGGCTTCTCTGCGGTTTTATCTACCTCAAGCGTAGACCCTCTGAAGAAAAGGGCAGAAAATTTAAGTGAACCATCCTTGAAGCTTGCCCTCAGGTTAGCTCAGGAGCAGGCCTTGTGTCCTGGATTTTCCGAGTAGTAGACAAGTAAACACATCAATTTAAAATCATCCTCAGTGCAGCCTCAAGTGATATCTAGCTGCTTTAACCTGGGATGCTGTGTTCTTACACAGATATTAAAGTCTTTTCAGGCCATCCTTTCCAATCAAGCTCTGTCTTACCAACCTGAGAAGTTTGTTTCTATAAGGGAAGCCAACATTTCAGGAGACTTGTGAGACTTCTATGTGCCAGAACCGCCACCTTCCTTTTTCATCTTAATGCTGTGCAAACCATCTTTCTCTTGGAATCACAGAACTTATAATCTAAAAATTTCTATTGCAAAACCATGACTTCATCAGACCCTTAGTCCTCAATGGCCGTGGCTTCTGAAAGATCATGATGTTTAATGCCAATGTCAACTGCCTCCTATCCTATGCCTGTAAATATTCAATGGGTTTCCATCAAAATATTTTTGTGATAAATTAACTTGTTAGCACTTAGAGGTATAAGTGCCTGACAATCATTAAACAAATATTTCCTTGATATTGTATAATAGATGATAAAAGGAATAACTCCAAGTACTTTTGCCATTTAGCCAAGTCTTAATCTTTGTCAAATTGCCTTAACACTTATGATTTTACATTTAACTAATTGTTAAAGTTTCCTTTTGCACCTTTGCCATTTTTTACAGTTTGGCTTCTTTCCATAGATCCATAGTGCAAGTTTGCAGCTGGTGTGAATATGTACTCTTGACAACTGCATTTCTAGAACTTTTAAGGGAAGGCTTATAATTTTTGTTTTGTAATTTTTCTTCCTGCCTGTTTCTGTATCTAGGTTTGTTACCTACCCAGCAAAATAAAAGGCATGCATAATCTATTTTAAAAAAAAAAGGCCATAACTTCAAAAGTAAACTAGGACCTATGGGAAAGAGAAATAAGCAATAAGCAAAGAAGTTAGAGAAAACAAACTTTCCACTTCCAACTAGGAACTAAGTTGAGCAAAATGGCCATCTACCTGCTTCAAATGTTGTCAGAGTCACAGAGAAGGGAGGTCAACCTGAAAATGCTCTCTCGGTGGTGATGGCAACTTAGGTTTCCTTACCTGCTATGGTGGTTCACCCACCACAGCTGGGGATTCAAATCCATGAGCTCAAAATCTTTTTGAGGAACAAATATAGAAAAGTGTCATGAACAAAAAATGAACATCTACTTGGAATGACAAAACCATTTCAAATTAAACCCTTAACAATTTAAATCTCTAAAACTTTAAGAACATCCAAAAATACAAACATACAAAAACACCAAAACAGAAGTGATAATTTGGAACATGAGTCATATGCTGTATGGTACACAGAGCAAAGGTATTAACATTTTCCACAGATAGAGATATCATTGCTTCCCAAACCAACTTCCAAGAGGATGAAATACAGCAAGGTTAAGCTACCACTAGAAACTATTAAATGCCAGGACATTTTTCAGTTATTTCTGGTTAGCTTTGACCTTTAACTGTTGGGTTTCAGGTCTTTAGTTAAATCATAGATTTATGAACTAAAGAGGTAGAAGAATGCTTTATAGGCTATTTTCAACTGATTATTGATTTCATGAGCTAGAATAAATGTTCATATGTCAAATATCTGACAAATCAAACAGACATGTATACAAACAAGCCAGTCCTGTGTTTCCAAGTATATATTTAGTACACAATATTTATGTATGTGTTGGCCACTGTTACATTGGCTTATATGATCTGTGTATATACACCTGTTACCTGAGAACTCTGTAAAATTGATCAGCCCTTCAAATAAGGTTTAATCTCATTTCCCTGGGCCTCAAAAGGCAGAGGTTATGTTGTCTCTCAAAGTAAGTACCCAAGGCAACTGATAAAGGTCTATTGACACTGGCCCTTCATTAAGGATGTCTTAATGACTGGCACTCTTGTAATACTTAACTAATGCCTTTCCCACTTGCATCTGGATCAGCTGATAACTGTTAAGTTTTAAAATTATACAAGCATGTCTTTCTCCTATCCCATCATGAGGCATCTGTAAATCCTTAATTCTTAATAGCTTATCAGCATGTTTCAAAAGAAAAAAATAGCTGCTAAACCTGGCTCTGGAATCCGATGAGGGTGAGAGTGGGATTTGCAACCCGTAGAAAATAGACAGTTCCATTGTCCAGAATGTGGACCTGGTGAAATTTTTGTTCTCATATTCACAGCATCAGAGTAAGAATTTCCCATATGTAAGGATGATAATTAATTATATTTGCATGAGTACTTCACCATGATAGCAGAAAATACATAAGAATCCAGGCAAGAGAATGTGAAAGAAAAGTAACTTTCTTATTGCATAATAATCCTTTCTTATTTTCACTACACACATGTAACTTCCCAAATATAGAGTCATCTGATATTCAAAACCAGGCAAACGAGGGGGTGCCATTCCATCTCCCCTCCCCCAGTGGCTGGCTAACATGAATGAATGTTTTTACAAGTTGGTTTACTGATGTGAAAATTTTCTCAGAGACCTGGGGCTCCCTTCTAAAAGACATAGATGGCAATGACCATTTCATTAAGAAATCTACACACAGCATGTTACCTGCTCAAGGGGAAAGTATTTCCTTTGAGTCTAAATCAAGTTAATACATTTAAGATACCTGAGAGGGTTGAGTGCATTGAACTTCATGGCAGGAGCCCGAACTAAAAAAAGCCAATGCATTATTTGCTTTGTTTCTTTATAAGAAAAAAGTGTCTGTCTGTCGCCAGACTCAGCTCAGGAATCAGAAGGGGTGGAGAACAATTTGTAGCCCATTGATAAAGCAAAATACAGATGATCATAGGAGGATTTTTGTTCCTGTGAGGACTCCCTTGCACTAGCCTGAAAGGCCCGAAGAAGGGTCACTATGTCTGGCTCTGCCTTGCATGTCTTTACCTGGGTAGAGGTCAGGCCCGGGCCCAGGGGAGCATCCCACAGCCCCTTCGGCTGCAGCATCTCTCGGGGAAGAGGCTGGCTGCAGGGGCTGCACCGTGAGGCAATCTGTGAGCAGGTCTGGATGGAGCTCTGTGCTGGACCGCAGCTAAGAGAAGGAGAAAATAGAAGAGAGATCCATAAGGAAAGCTGGTCCTTGGAATACTTTCCTGAAAACGCACCACGCACTAAGATTGATGCAATGCAACCCACAAACATTTATCAATTCTTGCAGCAGGAAGGGCAAGACACAGAGTGTTAATAAAAAGGTCACTACTCTGATCCTGGTAACACCTGGCAGGTGCCTCAGGAACAATGTGGCTAAAGGCGGATTTGACATCAGTCCTTGATATTTCCACTTCTGGGAACTCAACTTCCTATTATACTTCCTTTTATTTGCTCTGTATCTTATCAGAACTTGTAGTGATAACAAAAACAAACTCAGGTAGATTTAGTCTAAATCGAAAAGTACTTTTAAAATACAGATCTTCTGTCATGAAAAATATCCCAGAGATAATTAGGAAATGTCCATTGAGATTACACTCCTATAGATTTTTACATGAAAGGAAAATGCTCAAGTTAAGTTTTAAAATATTACAGACCGCTATGAAAAGAAAAGCCAATGTCATTAACAGCAATGAAAACTCAACTTACTTGCCAACAGTAAGTTACATGAAAATGAAACAATTCAGATCTTCATTTATCACAGATAATAAAATTCTTTATATATTAAGGAGTTACACATAAAAATCAAATCATAAAAATGTTAGAATAAAGTGTAGGTCAAAGGGTATCTGATCTCTTTATGAATAAGAATTGTTTGTGTTTAATTCAAATAGGAAAAGAATCACAATAGAAGATTTAGTGACAAAACCGTCTGCTTGTACAAAAATGTAATAGCTTGCAAACAATATAAAGATACATTTGTTAAAAGTATCACAAATGGTTTTCATCTGCATATTTAATGAGAGTGTATACATTGATTTTTATCAAGATAACACTCAACCTTTAGATACAGGGATGGAGTATACTTTACTCATTCAAAACATGTGTACTGAGGGTCACACACTCCTCTAGATCCTAAAAATACTGTTCTTTATAGAACTTAGATTGTAGGTGGGGAAGCAGAAGATGAACAATAAAATATACACAGCATCAGATGGAGATAAATGCTACAAAGAAAAGTGATGCAGAGGAAAGAGACATGAGTAAGGAATGAAGGTCGCAACTTTAGATAGAGCATCGGAGAAAACATCTTGGAGATGGCACTTGTAAGAAGCCTTGGAAAAAGTGGGGAACAGGCCCTGTAGACCTGTGGAGGGGAACTTGCTGCCCCCCAAGGTGTGCCTGGATGACATGAAGCAGCAAGGCTGGAGCAGAGAGAGCCCAGGGGCGAAACCAGAGATGGGGGTGGGGCTGGATAAAGCCTTGACATGAACAGAAACTGTTAAAAAGGAGAGAGAGAAATGGCAGTAAACATGAAAAATGCTGAGCACACTCCCAAAAAAGTGCAATGGTAAAACTACTTTCTTAACACTTAGCAAATTATCAACAACTTTTAAAAAGTAGCAGCAGTGAAGATGTAATGAGGGAGGGAAAAATAAGACACTGTTGGTAGGAACGTATATTGGTTCAAATGTTCTAGATGTCATTTGGGAATATTTTTCAAGATCCACCACTGAAATATTGTGATTCTACAATTGGTCTTGAGAAAATAGCCAGAAATGTTAAGGAAGATTTATACCTACACATACACACATGCATGCACACACAGGCTCATACACGCACACACGTGGAGTATTATTTATAGAAATACCAAATCAGGATGTTACTTAAATGCCTTAAATGTTCACACTTAGAGCTAACAACTGATCTCATATCAATTTGATGGAATGTTATGTAACTATTGAAGTAATCTTCATAAATGTAAAAGCAACCCCCCAAATTATATACAGAAAATGATAACAATTATATACAAACACACAAAGCATCATAAGGTAATGTAACTCAATATTACAACTTACTTTGTTCTCAATAGCAATATTATAAATTTCCTTCCCTTTTCAAAAATGCTTTCCTCTGCTTTCCAAATTTTCTACATTCTAATGATGTACTAGAGCTGGCTTATACTAATCTGACAGTGCCAACTGTGCGTAGCTTTTCCAAACTTTCTATGCAATAATGTCTGATAGCATGAAACTGGTTATGATGAAAATATTTACACCATGGAAATAGGCAAATGCTACAAACTGGGATTTTTTTTTTTTTTCGTCTGGAAAGCTGGTTGTTAAAATTCCCAGCACACTACTGACATGACCAAGTTTTCATCAGAGAGAAACAGAAATACACAATGAATAAGTTCCTGTTTAAAAAGAAGAATTTCTTGGATCTCAAAAGTTTCAGGAAGATATAAATATATGTCCAGGTCTTAGTCCAAGAACTAAGGGACTAAGGGAAGAAACATTTAACATGTAGCAAGTGAGACATACTTTCACTGTAATTTCTCCAAATCTGGCAATTGGCATCTCTGACAAAGACCATCTGTGTTAATGTCTAACCCTCTTGGGGTCTTTGAAGTTATGTTTGTTATTTTGGTACTAACCTAATACATGCTACATAAGAAAAACTAGAAAAAAATTAAGGCTTAGAATGAGTTCTGGTGATCACTTCTAATTTATCAGCCATCATTAAAATATGATCTGGGGTCCACATGTTCTACTCAGGGCAAACATGAGTGCTTTTCTGCTTTCTATTACCACATAGTCTAGGGTTTTATAGTTATCAGTACCAATGAGGTATTTCCAAGGAATTTCACGGCCATGGTCACTCCAGGCACCAAAGGCGAATAATTTTTCTTCAGCATCAATAAGTACTCATCTTTCCCAAGAGTATGATTCTATACAACTTTGTGGTGAGAATTAACTTGGATTTCTCTGAAATTAGGCATGGTTTTAGACAATACCTAAATGGATCAAGCCTAAATTTTGACTATACGCAAAATTTCCAGAGGAGGGCCGTATGCATAGTAATATGGTAATGATATGTCAAGTTCCAGTAACCCCCCTGGATCATTAGAGCAGGAAAGGGCCTTCCTGATCTTTTAAGGTTTTTAAACATCCTCTAGTACAGAAGTTATCTAATGGGTGAGGAAGGATGCCCAAGAAGAATCTTCTGGGAGGGTCACCTTCCAATATATTATGATACGGTTTTGTATTTGGAATAAGAGGGCCAACTAGTCACATAAAATGATTACATGATGCTTTAATGTCTTATTAGCTTCTAAGGATACATGAAGAAGATAGAGGGAAATTTTTCAGTGGTGGTAGGGTCTCCTAACTGGGCATGCACCTGCAGGGATCCACCCTAGAGTGCCTGACTCCCTAGGTCTCTGGTGTACTTTACAGTGGTGATATTGATGCTGTTCGTCTGGGAATCCCTCACTTTCAGAATCACTGGCTTCTCACAGTTTTGATGAGAGGAACTATGATTTTTCTGGTTATGGAAAAAGGAAAAATATTATGGAAACAGAATTATAAAATACTAGCATTCTTTAATGTAGGATCTGAAATCTTACCATCTTTAATCTTCTGAAACAGATTTTAGGCCTTTAATTAATGGGTATTAGGAAAGAACATTCAGAGGACAAAGTATAGACAAATGCCAGGAATGTTGGCTAGTCATTTAAGAGTTGGAGGCTCGGTGCTCATAGCATAGTGGTTATGGTGCCAGCCACATGCACCGAGGCTGGTGGGTTAGAACCCAGCCCAGACCAGCTAAACAACAATGACAACTACAACAACAACAACAAAAAATAGCTGGGTGTTGTGGCAGGTGCCTATAGTCCTAGCTACTTGGGGGGTTAAGGCAAGAGAATCGGCCTAAGCCCAAGAGTTTGAGGTTGCTGTGAGCTGTGACGCTAGACCACTCTACCGAGGGTGACATAATAAGACTCTGTCTCAAAAAAAAAGAAAGAAAGAAAGAAAAGAAAAGAAAAAGAAAAAGAAAAAGAAAAAAGACTTGGAAATATTGGGAAAACAAGTCCAAACTCATTTAGGGGTGAATGTGTCATGTTTTATATCTTATCATCTTAAAATATCTTGGAAATTTTGTAAGAAGCCTCCTTGACATCTGTACCTTATAGTGTAATCTCCTGTGGAAAGTAACCATTAATTCTGGGGTCATATAGGAGGTCAGACAATTAAGTTCTCAAACTCAACCTAGAAAAAGCGCTACATACCTCACGCTAAATATTACTAAGTTGCTAAAGGGGAGTACTTCAAAGGTGACCATAGTGATACACAGCAAAGAGGTGTGTAGCACTTTTTCTAGGATGAGTTCATGAACTTAATTGCTCAGCCTGGTATACTAATGGGTTATCACAAAGAAGATTCTTAAGCTCCCTATGTACACCTCCGATTGTCTCTCTTCACATCTCATTACGATAGATGGTTAAATGAGGATTACTTCTTAAAAATAATTTGGACATATATTTTTTTTTTCATAAGGATAAAAAGGTTTAAAAAAGTCAATCCAGTTTAATACCTGTCCTTAGGGGATAGCAAAGGACTTGCCCTCTCCTGCTCTTTGTAGAAAGAGGTAGAATTTGGACCACTGATCATTAATTTATCTGTTTTAAAGGACTGCTGTGGTGCGTGACACCAGAGACCTTTACTCGTGTTGTAATCTATATGAACGGTGCCCCTGGAATCACTCAACTCAGCTGCTCTCGCCACACCGTTAGTTCCAGAACAGCACTGCCCTGCTTTCTCCTTCTCATTCATTCACTGAATGAACAGCTCCTAGTCCTCAACTATGTGCCAGGTATTATTCTAGGGGCATGAAATATAACAGTCATCAGAACAAAGGTTCCCTCAGGGGAGTTAACAGTAGAGACAGTAAGCAGGAGGCAAACTAACTACAGTAAGTGGACTGCAGTGAGGGTGTGAGTGCAACAGGAAAACGACAGTGCAGGGAGGGCAGGGAGAACTGGCCTCACTGAGAAGAGCTCTCTCATTAAAGACTTGAAAGAGTTGGAGAAATTAGCCAAGTGAATATCCGGGGAAGACAGTTCCAGAAGGAAGGAATTACAAGGAGACCAGTATGGCTGCCTGGGGTCACATGGGAGGGAAGGTGGGGACGGGAAATCTCTACAGCTTACCTTACAGCCCTAAGCCAGGACGTTGGCCTGTCGTCTCAGTGTGGTAGGAAACCCTTGCAGGGTCTCTACCCTCTGCTTCCTGGCAGTCTCATCCCATCCCCTGTTTCTATCACGGTCTCAGGCACGTTATCTCTCCTCCTTTGAGAGCCCATATAGTCTGAGGTGCAGATGCTGTGATGCTTAGTTTTATGAGTCAACTTCACTGGGCTTTCATACCCAGTTATTCAACCAAACACTCTATGCAGGTGTTGCTGTGAAGGAATTCTATAGATGGGGTTCACATCCACAGTCAGCCAACTTTAAATGCAGGAGATTATGCCCTGCAATCTGGATGGGCCTCATCCAATCAGTGAAAGGCCTAAAGAACAGATAACTAAGCTTTCACTAAAAAAGCAGAAATTCAGTCTCTGGGGTGCAGCGTCAGGTCCTGCCCAAGTTTCTAGCCTGCCAGCCTGCCTCACAGATTTCCAACTTGCCAGCCCCCACAATCTTGTAAGCCAATTTCGTGAAATTAATCTCTCTCTCTCCACACATACATTCTATACATACATATACCTCCTACTGGTTCTGTTTTTCTGGAGAACCCCAAATGATACGGATACTACTACAGTGTACTTTACAGCCACTACCATATGATGATTTATTTTAAGGCATCACACAGATGAATCGCATGGAAAAGGACTGGATATATACAATCATCGCGACACACCTTTTAAAGACTACATTTTAATTTCATAAATACTGAGTCCATTAAATGCACTCAGCTATGTGCCTCAAACCAAGTGTATGAAGTACAGATGATTGTGATTTCCACTGCAGAAGAAAGTGATAGTTACATAGCTGGTAAATGTCAGGTTAGGATTCAGGTGTATTAGAATCCAAAGTCAGGCTCTTGGACATTCTGTAATACAAACTTGAGAAATAACCCATCCCCTACTCCCTCCACCCACTAGACCACACCATGCCTCACCAGCTCACACACTTTCCCTTGTCTTATGCTTCTTTCCCAGGCTGGCCAGAAGCCTATCATTCAAGCCTATCATCTTGCTCTAGGAAGGAAAGAACGAAGGCCAGCCACATCCTTGTCACCCGCATACATGTTCTGATACCATGCCTTTCAGGCAAAATGGTTTTTGTTGAAGTAGAGATTGAGGCAATAAAACAGAGTAGACCACTCCTGTTTGGTTTTCACTGTACCTTCCCCTGCTGGTTTGTCACCTGGTTTTGTCCCAGCCAAAGGTTCAGGTCAGTGACATGTGATTCTGAGTAAAGCATGGCACTCATCATTCCTCACCCCTGCACCCCAAACATAGGCACGGTGGTCCCAGAGCACTATCTCTGTTCCCTTGATGAGCAGCCCTGGTTCTTAGGATGGGGGCATTGTCATAGTGACTTACTTTCTTTGGTCCTGGCTGGGTTTGAACCTGCCACCTCTGGCATATGGGGCCAGTGCCTTCTTCCTTTGAGCCACAGGTGCCACCCTGTCATGGTGATGTTTTATCCTGAAATGAGATGATCTCAGCCCAGTCCACCCATGAGGATACAGCTGACTGCATCTTAAGCTTTTAAGTCCCAAAGCACCTAGCAGTTTGGTGGCAGCACTGTGGTCAATCGTTCAGTTGTAACTGCCACCTATATTTGTAAGAATGAGCCACCATTCTTTATCTAAGGACAGTACAGTCTCCATCGGTGTGTGTACATATGAAGTATAATATATACCATGTGGCCATCTCTTAATTTGCCCCCCTAATGTAGAATTTTCAAGGATACAGATAACGTCATGGTAAACGTGGTGGAGAGACTGTTCACTCCCTGCCCAGCTCCCCTCTGATACTTCTGATTAACAATGTGCTCCCACCAAGCACTGTGTGCCCATCCCTCCACTTCTGTGTACTTCAGATCCAACAGCGAGCACTCACCCTGCCCGCCATGTGCGCACACACATGTGATCACATCAGTCTTCTTCCTCAAAGCAGCACAAACTCTAAGGTACAAGCTGTGCCCCAGAGCTCCCTATGGACTTGGTTGTGGCTGAGACAACCTATCCTCTCGTGGGTTTCTCCCGAGAGCATTTCCTTACAAATCACGTGCACCTTGGTCCTTGGCTCACAGTGGAATCATGGCAGCGCACCAACTTAGCAAAAACTCCAAACTTAGTTTAATTTGGCTCAAAAAAGCTGAGAAGCAACCAACAGCACTTAAAAGGATGCTCAGACGTGCATTTGTGCATTTTTCTGCTGTGCCCATTCTGCCCCCACATGGGGAATGGTAACTAGACGGATAATGGAAGTGAGGTGTTCTGGACCATTATGGATAATACTTAAAACTTAATTGTGGAGACTAAATTAAAGATTAAACCCTAATTTACAAGAACAGTCAGCATTCAAAGGGGCTTCAGATGTCACTGCATCCAAACAACCACCTGTGTGGGACGTCCCTGACAGCAGCCCCAGGAAGTGGCTCTCAGACTCTGCTGCTCGATATCTGATAGAAAGAGGCAACCTCCTAATCTTGCTCAGAAGCTTCAATTTTAGACAGTTCCAACTGTCAAAAAGGTTGTAGGCTGAATCCTGACCTAACTCTCAGCAACTGTTAGGATTGCCGTCATCCTTCTTTCCCTAAACCTGTGAGAAGGCTCATGGACACACACGTGAGATGCTCTCTGAGTCTCCGAAATCTTCAACGAACCATGTTAGGGCTTAATTTCTCAATCTATCCAGGTACAAGTAAACAAACTGGCTCCTTAGCTTTTGTACAATCTCTCATTATGAAATGTTCGTTCCAAATGATAGTTTTTCAACCTTAATAGTGAAATCGCCCATCAACGTTTGACAAGGTTCCTGCATGTGGAAATGTGAGCTGCTTCCCTAACGATGAAGGGGTTTTTCCTAATACATAAAAGCAAGGCAAGGCATGTGTTTGGTTTTGTTGTTGTTGTTATTTTGATGGACTATTCTGTTAATGTTTATAAGCTCTTGAAACAAGAGAGGGAAATTCTACTCCCATCATTTTCTCATTTTAAATATGATGGAATAATTGTCCAAGATTAAATGAGTCAAGTGGAAATAATCAGGAAAGGGGAAAGGGCCCAGATTCTTTAATTTTCAGTTCTATTACATTTAATTCTAGGAGCAAAGGCATTCTGTTAGTCTGAAGGCAGACCTACTCCCAAAGAAAACGAGGCACAATCAAAGGCCTTTTGTTTTCTCTTCTCCAATGAGCAGAGTCCATCTGGGCCATGCATGTTTATGTATCTCCATGTAGGGACTCCTTCATTTTCCAGAAATCAAATGCCACTGAAGCTGTTTCTGAAGAAACTCAGCCAGAAAAACAGACAAGGAGGAGCTTTCCCCAGAAGGTTAAGGTGTACTACCAGAACATTCTCATCCAACTGTTCTACAACACTTCAAGCAATGTGGATCTCAGGGAATTAACTATTGCTGAAAGGCTTAAAAATAATTACAATGAATTAACCTATTATACTAATTACAATTAATTTTCAGTTAAATCTAAGAATCCCATTCCTAGGGGATTCCCTGGCACTGACATTTAGGAAGTGGCCTTGGCATATCATAGGTACTTAATCTCCAACAATCTGCTATCAATTTGTTTCCTTTGGGAATGACCAATTTGCAAAGAGGAAAAGAAATGAGAGTGAGGGCTTAAGAAATATAGCTCTGGAAGAAATCTCTTTGGGAATATGAGGGTCCAACTGGGCACCCTGAGCTTCTTCAGAGGGGATGATCTATTTAGTTAATAGCAATGCCAGAGGCTCAAAATTTTATCCATAGCTGATTTGGACATTCTAAAATATTAGAATGTGTATACATGCTGGGGCATATCTCAATAATATACATTAAAAAAAATCAGTGTCAGGATAGCTACAACAAAACTCATGGTTATTCAGTCAAAACTGATGATATATGGGAATTATTCACAGAAACATAGACTTTCCCAGTGAAAAGGAACTAAGGACCCAAAATCTCACCCACCACCTCTATAGCAGTACTATCCACTGACATTTCTGCCATGATGGGAAGCTTTGCACTTAATCAATTATAGTCACTAGCCACACATGATTAATGAGCACTTGAAATGGGGTACGTACCACTGAGAAAGCAAACTTTTAATTTTATTTCATTTTAATTAATTTATAGTATCAAACTTCATAGCACTACTGCATACCATGGTGTCAATTCAGCCTTTATCTAAATCCTTTTGATAAGCTGAGTGCGGTGGCTCATGCCTGTAATCCTAGCACTCTGGGAGGTTAAGACCAGTTTAAGCAGCAGTGAGATCCCATCTCTACTAAAAATAGAAAAATTAGCCAGGCATTGTGATGGGTGTCTGTAGGCCAAGCTACTTGGGAGGCTGAGGCAGGAGAATCTCTTGAGTACAAGAGTTCAAGGTTGTGGTGAGCTATGATACCAGGGTACGCTAGCCTGGGCAACAGAGTGAGGTTCTGTCTCAAAAAAAAAAAAAAAAATCCTTCTGATGACAGGGAACCCACTTCCTTACTACTTAGCATTCTCCATTGCTAAATAGGTCCAATCTTTGAAAAAAAACATTAACTCAAGTTGAACTGTAATCTGCCAACTATAAATTTATTCCCAGGAGTTTTTCTCTCCTCTCCTCCCCTAGACCACACATAACTGCTCGTAGTTTACTTTTATACTTCTTCTAGTATTTGAGAAGCTTCAAAATACTGCAGTATCATAGAATTTCACCCCTGGAATGGGCCATAGTGTAGTTTCATTATAAGCCCTCCTTTAATATGTTTTTTGCCAGGCCGAACATCTTTAGTTTTTTTCTAGAGAAGAGGATACTTAGTAGGGAGAGCTTGGATCTTTTAGTTTGACAAACTGTAGTACAGCTACTGTGTGACACTGGGCATGTCTATTTACTTTCATGAGTATGGTTTTCCCTCTGTAAAATAATGATAATAACAATTAGCTATGTTGGTTGCGCTGAGAACTTAATATATCAGGTGAGATATAGACAGCATCTAATATTATGCTTGGCATACAAATGTCACTTACTGCTATGCTAGTCCCTGTTCTCTCATGGAATATACTATTCCATTCACCACCTTACTTACTTCTAGTGAATTTCAAATTCTAACATAGTAGAACCTCCATAGTTGACCATCTCTCTACACTGACCACCACCTTACATTGACTGGACATGCACCACATGGACGTGTCAGTACAGGAGTCCTAGTTCCTTATGCTGACCCCCTCCATATGTGGAACAGTTTGTTACAGTCCCTTGGGTGGTCAACTTATAGACCAGCTGTCTGATACAACAGAACATATCCCTTGGTGTAGAGTTGACTTTCTATTTTTATTAATATAGCCCAAAGTGGTTAATAGCTTTTTAAAATCCATATTAATTAATTAATTAATTTATATAATCAGTATATATTTACTGAGACCCTACCAAGTGCCCCAAAGTATGCTGGGCCCAGGAAAGAAAGTGGTGCCTAAGACAACCAATTCGCCAATCCTCACAGAGTTTGTAGTGTGGCATGAATAAAACTCCTCATCAAGTAAAATCCCTATATCTTTTTTCATATGTGATGCTCTTTATTTCTGATGGCTCTTCATATTGGGGAGCTAACTTCCTAGAGTTCCATTACTATTTGGTGGTATCAAACCTCTTCTTGGTTACATTTAAGTCAACCACTCAGCTGGCTGCTATCTTCCCCCTTTAATGCCATCTGAAATTTGATAAACACATCCTCTGGCACTCACCATGATGTTAAATCTCTGCTCAGGAGCAAGTTATCTATGAAAAAATAGTCTCTGCTCTATGAACAACAGCAAGCCATTAACAACCACTTAAATAATCGCTCATCTACAATATGGATCGTAAAACTTAAAATGTGGGCTTAGGACGCAGACTATCTAGATTTAAAGTTCTGTATGTTACATTCGAAGTGCAGACGAGTGTTAAAGGGTTAACATCCCATTAGCCTAGTTCTCTCTGTATGATGTGGAAAATAATGGTGCTTAATTCATAAGGGTATCATTAGGGATAACATGGAATAACAAAGCCTTGTACCAATACATGGTACATGATCAATGATAAACAAATGTTAAGTATTATTTCTATTATTTTTTCATTAACATTTACTATGGAAGCCCTGTAACACTCCATAACATGTACTCTTCTGCTTTCTCCCATCTATTTTCGAGCAATTCTCTCTCTCCCTCCCCCCTTTATTTCCCTCTCCCCTTTCATCAACTACTTCTCTTTGTATATCATAGTATGGCAACACAGCAAAAGAAAAAGAATGGGGAATTTTGGGGTTAAGAGATACAAGTTCAAACATCAGCTCTGCCACTTACTACTATGGGGACTTTGGCAAGATCTTTAACCTCTTAAAGCTTCAGAACCCTCCTCTGTACAATGCTGTGATAACACTAACTCTGTCAGGTTATTACAGGTTTACATGAGATTACTTAAGGGCAATGGCCAGTATTGTATATGATTTTTTTTTTCACTCAAGAAGCAGCAGCTATTATGGTGGTTAAGAGTGATACCTGAGTCAGTATCACTCAGTCTCAGAACCAGAGTCTGGGGCCAAGACATGAACATAGTTTTCTGGAATTAATATTCCCCTGGAATTATTCTGTCTCCAGAGAATGTATTAGAAACCAAATGATATATTATAAACCAAAGCCAACAACACAAATATCTCAGAACCTTGTAGAGATGTCAATACCTAATACAAATGTCCTGCTTACCAAAATCTGTACCACTACCTAGCTATCCTGGACAAAGCCCAGGAGTTGAGGCTCAAAAAAATGTTGAAATCAGAAAGGCAGGTATCTCGTATTTTTTGTATTGTTATTTGCACAAACACCATCTTATTCCTAAAGAAATATTTCTCTAGAACTGACATCAAGAATCTTACCTTTTTTTCTGGCTGGAAAATGGTAAACGTATATAGTCAAAGGTGGATTCAAGCGACCTCTGAGGGATATATCTCAAAACAAGATACTATGCTGAAGGGTGGAATCTTTTTTTTTTTTTCTTTTGTAACAGCAATATTCATTGCTGGAATTTCACTTATAAAACATCCTCCTTCGCCCTTTGGGGCCTGTGATGGGGTTGTGAAGACTGAGAGCAAGATGAGTGTTTACTTTTATCCCTGCTTCACACATTCCTCCGACTCAGGCTCATGGCGCTATTGTGACCACACACATTCCACCCTGTCCATTCAAGTGTAGCATTTTTCTTTCTATTCAAGTATTCTTGAGGTTTAATTAAAGCAGCCAGCTATCTAGTAATTACTTCCCCCGTCCATCTTACCAGCTGGGTATTGTCTTCTCTTGAATTTACTTCTCACTACAAGCCCCTGCCCATGGTATAGTTTAGGAAGCCTAGGGAGGGACTAACTCTAGAAGTCAGTGGTTCTCATTTTATTCCTTCCTTTCATTTAATTAAAACAGATTGGAGAAAGTTTAAGGCTGATTTTAATGTGTGTGTTTGGACAATGTTGAAGGTTGTCATTTCAATGGAGAGCACTTGTTTTCTGGACCCCCAGCCACCCTATACTCAAGTCAGTTTAAAATTTCCTTAACTATACCAGGCACAATGTTATCCCCTCCATTCAAAATTCTTTAGTGACTCCCCTCAAACATTACCTGTAGCTTTAACAAGCTGCCTTTTACCCAGTTGTGAAGCTTGTGTCCTTGGCTGGAATCACACAGAGTCAGGATGCTTTCCCCTTTAATCTGTCTTATTCTTATTCATGCCCTTCATGTCTCACGCTGCTTCATCTGGAGTCCCTTTTTCTCCAGACTCTACATATCTACAAGACATTCTGCCCTTTCTCCAGGTTCTAATTCAACATCACTTTTCCCTTGAAGTTTTCCCAGGTCCCTCCAGTCCAAAGTCATTTCTTCCTTTTTTTAACATTCAAAGAGCAATTTCTCTTTATCTTGCTAATGACATTTTTAGTTTTCTATAGGTTATAATAGTTGTTTATAAATTATACCTGTATGTGTACCACATAATACAAAAAAGGGTCTTGTAAACAGAAAGAACTCCCCTGGGTATCTGATCATGGGCAATCTAACATAGTGCTGGCTTTTCCCATAAAAGGTCCTCTATGACAAAAGTTTGGGGCAAGGTATGAACAAATGAATGAATGAATAACCAATGAGTCAATAGCTGCCAAGGCTTCACTAATCCATGCTTATCCTTTAGGGGAGGCCCCAAAGACAGATGAAGTCATGTTTTCCTGCAATATGAGGGAAAGAAAAGGGTGAGGCAGTTTAAGCATGCTTAAATTCTCAATTAAGAATAAAACAGAAAATCTCCAAGCGATATTTAAAAGAAAGTTGAAAAAAGGCACTTAGGCAGTTTATTTCCTCATAATACTCAGTCCCCATTCATGCCAAATTTCACTAGATAGTACCACTCACTCCCATGTGTCTACTCCTCTTGGAATGCAGAAATGAGCAATTCTTCCAATAGGAAACACTAATTCATTACTTTTATACTCTGTATCTCTCATTCATCTGGAAGGGCTGGGAATAAATCCAACTTTCTACCTTGCTTTTAGAAATTCAGTATCTAGTACAAGTTTGATAAGTAGAAACAAAGTTCAAGCTGAATGGGTCCTAATGTATACATTCTAGCCCCCTGTTTGATAATCTGGAGAGTGGCTGTAAGAACCTCTGTCTTCTGACTCTGGGTGAATAAGTGACTAGCCCATAGCCCTGGCCACCCAGGCCACTGGTCCACATCCAGTCTTTAATAGTGCTCCAGAGCCTTTTTCCTTTCATGGACTGCCACCAAAAATAAGAGATTCCCAGTGGTGCTGTTTATCAATGGACAAAGGCATTTCACTGTCAGTCATTTCCCGCTTCTTGCCTGAGGATTTTGTGTCTTGGAGTGATGTATGAATCACACAACCTTGTGATGCTTTGGTGAAATAAAGCTTCTCTCCTTGGTCATCAGAAAGGAGGTGTGGTTCAGAGAAGGGCCTAAGGGGAAAGCCCGAGAGACTGAACTCTTCCAGAGGCTTCCTGCATTCTGTGCAGCCTCTGCCAAAGTCATCTTCACATTTCGAATCTCCTGTTCCTCCTTTGGATACTGATACCATTTGTTTTTCTTTTTATCATCCATGTCCTACAATTAATTTTAATCCCCTGTCAAGAAAAAAAAAGAACCCTACTCCAGAAATCCAGACTAGAAAGCCAAATATCTAAGAGTCATAGGCAAAAGGCAACAAGGACCATCACCAGCCGCTCATGGTACAAGGATTCTATCTTAGAAGCACCGTCCTAGACGACATTATTTTCACTGGTTGTGAATGAATGGGGAGAAGTAAGACCAGGGCAAGGTGAGGAAGCAGAAGCAGGTGTTATCAACCTCGCACATTGTCCTCAAAGCTGGAGAATAAGAGGCTATTTCTCTTTCCTAGATGTCTTGCTATTTGCAGCTTTAGTACTCAGGTCTAGAAGGAACTCCAACTCAGCAGTCTGCTGTGTCTTTGCAAAGCCTCACGTGCTTATCTGTCATAATTACCCCCAATAGCACCCCCCGGGAGGTGTGCTATTAATGGAAGTCACTTCCCATGCTGAAACAAGCAGGACGCTGGCACAAGTTGCAGCTACTTCAGATCTCTGCTAAGAGCCTTGTGCGCTGATAACTTTTAGTTCACTAGAAATAAACTTACCAAGAAATATTCATACGTATGCTGAGGGGAGGAAAAATGCCATAAAAACACATGTCTCTCTTTCTTCACCAACCACATTTAAAGGAGAACCAGGGAAGACTGAAGTGTCATTGAGTCAGACGATCAACATTTCAAGTCAATGTGGGGGTTGTAGTTTTAATCTGACTTGAGAGAAAGAAGATTGGCATTTTTCCTTTTGCAAAAACAAAAATTAACAGGTAGAATAAGTCTTCCATCCCAGGAAGAAGAAAATCTTAGAAACAAAAAGTAGCGACATCAAGAAATAATCAGCTCCCCTTTTGACAATTCTGTCCACAGAAACTAAAGCCCTTGCCTTTTTAGAGAAACCCAGGAATCTGTTGACAATAGAAAGTGCATGCCTTTGTAAAACTCCCGTAGTAATCGACATCAAGGAAAGGTAGTATGTGAAATACAGGCGACTTAATTTTTCCCTAGGAAAGTGAAGATCAAAAGAATATCTCTATTCTACCGCACAGACACCCCCAGTCTTCATCCTTCCCACTGGGGGACCAAGCAAATTCCTCAGTTTCTCATGTCATTACCACAGGCTGAAATGATGTAACAATAACAGCAAATGGGGGTGTCCCCCTGTGCCAACTCTCTAATCAGTTTCAAAGTATGTTTTGTTGGTTCTCATTGATGCCACTCAAAGGAACTGGTCACTCGTGGTCTCAAAAGTTTTACAACAAATTGTGTGATTAAATTCCTTAAACACGTCTGTCCATTACTAATCCTCTTTTGCCAACATCCCTTTCAGAGAAAAATTGCAGCACGGCATGGTGCCTGATTTATATTTCATTTTGAGAACAGGAAGTAAAAGGATTAAAGTTGAGGATTAAAACACTTACTCTTTACTGCATTTCTTCCTCCTCCCAAATGGCTTCCTGGTTGCCATGGCTACTGTTCACTGGTCCTTAGCCCTGAATGCACATCTCTCTGAATTAATAAAATATTTTAAATAAAACTTCAAGAAAAACAATAGGGAACGTAGCTTTAGGTTCAATGGCTCTTGAAAAAAAAAAGCAGCTAGAATTTTTTTAAAAATCTTTTTTCTTCATCCTTTTATTGGTATCTTCCAGAGGGAAACTTGAACTAAAAACCAGTACAGGGACAGCCTAAAGATGTATAATGCAAAGTCTGAAACAGTCAGCAAGGGCGCAAGGAGATAATTCCAAGATAGTGAGTTGGTTGTGAGATCACAGACCAGTGTTTGTAGGAAGATTAAGGGTCCCTGGGAATTTCTCAAATGTTGCAATACCACAGAACATTTAAAAGGCAAAACTGCACGTCAACGCAGTGTTGCAATTCCAAATTGGAAATACCAGCCAGGAAATGAAAAACTTGAGGTTATCATTACCCAGAGTTAACCTGACCATATCAGTGTAAATATCACTGCTTTGTATCCGAGCTGCTTGTGTGCCTGGTGGCATCATCTCTAGGAGCTTGGCCAAAAAGGCTGGACCCATGAATAGCATGTGCTGTCAGGGCTGAAGATGTCTGCACGTATAGTGCACGCGGGTGACGCAGAGTTAGGCATTCAGAAGAAGGGTGAGGTTGACAAGTGAGCAAACACAACTCCATTTGAGTTGTTCCTTTAAAAACCTCCACTGACATTCATTTTAGAATATACTGCCTACGTTTCTTTAAAAAGACAAGGAAAACTGAGAAGATGGAACATAGGAAAACTCCCATTTTCAACTTCCCAAAGTCCACTAGCAGGATAGGCTCTGGTATAAATTGTGGAGTGACTGCTAAAACACTACTCCATCCATTTTTTTCCTTCAATGCTCCCTACTGCTGAGTTTTTCTCTGCCTTGTCATCCAGTAGTTTTAACTAATTCCTTTATTCTCCAGAGATTTTAAGGAAATGACCTCACCTAGGTCAAAGCATACTCGTTATTTCTTACTTCTTCTAATCTCATACTCCTATAAAAACCCCCTTCTCTGCACAGTGTCCAAGGAGGACAGACATTGGTGCTTTGTGAAAACCAGTGATTGGTACCATGTGGACACCCACGCATGGGAGTGAAGGATCTGCGGTATTGTAAGAAAATCACATAGGGATCTCCTGGAGATAATCTCCTAACTGGAAAGAATGACTGTAGGAGGGGCAAGTCTGTGCATTATAAAAAGCTATTGGTATGGACTGGATAATTTTAGGTGGCAAAGGGTCAGAGGTGAGGAATTCCCACATCAAACCATGAGATAAAGCGATACTGCCCATGGGCAGGACTGTAGACTCTAAAACAAACGTGGATGTAGTGAAGAATGGCAAGATATAGAATCATGTCTTTTAAAAACCCATGATCCTTCTTTCCTGGTCTCAGTCTTCCCTTGGAAATTACTTCTATTTCAGGACTATCCTGAAAACTTGTGCTATTCCAGACCAAGATCAGGCAGGGTTTGGCTGTCCTTGCACATTTGTAATCAAGAGGTACCAACAGGGCCTCTACTGGGAGGCGATTCTCTGTTGAGTTTTTTGCTCTTAGGTGTCATGGACTGCTTTTCAAAGATGTATGTATACCAAACAGTTTTGAAAAACCAGGAATTGTCTCCCTCCTAATCAAAAACATACACGTGTTGCCCATTATGAAGATTCAAGTTCTGGGTGACATCTGTGGCTCAGTGAGTAGGGCGCTGGCCCCATATAGCGAGGGTGGTGGGTTCAAACCCAGCCCTAGTCAAACTGCAACAACAACAACAACAACAACAAAAATAGCAGGGCATTGTGGTGCGCACCTATGGTCCCAGCTACTCGAGAGGCTGAGGGAAGAGAATCGCCTAAGCCCAAGAGCTGGAGGTTGCTATGAGCTGTGATGCCATGGCACTCTGCTGAGGGTGACAAAGTAAGACTCTGTCTCTAAAAAAAAAAAAAAAAGATTCAAGTTACCTTACCTCAGAATTACCCTCTTGTAATACCCCCCGCTAAAGGTGCCTAGTCCTCTTAATGTTACCTTGTGGGAGCTGGGACTTAAGGAATTGATGTAAGAAAATAATGATACTTCAGCTACTGCTATTGTCAGTAAAATCTGTCCTTTGCCTCTGACCCAGGAGGCTCATGTCTTCTGCCAACATCTGTGAAACGGTGACAGGCTAACGTACGAGTTTGTACATAGGCCAACGTCTCACAGACTCTTTGCAATATTTTGCTACCTTCAGGGCCATCCCTATGATGTACATTGTACTTGGCCAAAGTTTTTTGCAGAGTTCTTATCTATATAATCAATTTGAGGCATCCCTAATCAGTATGCCAGCACCTCTCCAGAGAGGCAATCTCAAACAATTCAGCTAACGAAATGCCACAAGGGCCAGCAGGAGTGACCTGCTCACCAGGCAGCTCTCTAGGAATTAGGACCTACTTATAAAGCCCTAGGATAATCCCACAGGTATGAGTATCAAAGTTCTTTAGGGTGCTTAGCTAAACTGCCACATAGAAGATAGAGGTGGGAAAGTGTCCTGAAGGAGGGAAACAGGGGCTGGTGTTCAGGAAGGTCCCAGTCTAGGATGGTGGTGCCCACCTGGATGGTACTGCTGGCCTGGGCACCAAGGGGGGCAGGGCTTGGAGAATTTTGACGAAGGTACTCCAAAGCATGAGTGTTCTTCTACCGTCTCTAAAAGGAGGCCACTTCTGGGAATGACCCTCATTGTAAGAACTTGTTTACAGTTTACAAAATTCCCTCATAGAGCCACAGTAAGAATGATAAAGACAAAAAGAGTACTGTATGTGGAGTCAGAAGAGCTCAGCTCAAGTACAGTGCTACTGCTCACTCAGTGTGCTTTGCAAGGGCACTTAGCGGCTCTGAACCTTTGATCTTTCACCTCTAAAATGAGATAAAATGGGATCAGGAAGCCCTGACTGGATGTTACCATTAGCCCAGCCACCAAAAGAGGGGTGGTTAGAGAATTTTAGAAAAGATATCACCATCATCTCTAATAGAAGGCTACAATAATAGTCATACTAACTTCATACAATTGTGAAGACTAAAGGGGAAAACCAGTAATAGTTTAATTATTAAATAATAATTATAAATTATTAAATAATAATCTACTAACCTTGTAGACTTGCTGTAAAAGATTGAAAATACCTATTAAACTGGTATTTGGTGGTTATTACTGATGGTCTTCCTGTTTCTATTAAATTATTTCATAAAGAAAGAGAATAAGAATGGGATATTGCACCTATTATTTTATTACTAGATGTTTTAAAACCAGTTCACCCTTCCTTGCTTTCTCTGATGGCTGAAGAGGATATATACGTGGTACTGACTTTGTTGAGTTTTTGCTATGTTGAAGTTTCTGATTATTTTTAAGCTTAATCTTCTGGGGGAAAGGGAAATTATAATTAGAGGTGAGAGGTGGGGAAAATATAGGAAGCGTTAAGTTCCTTTTTTCATTTATGTCATGATTCAGGGCCCCCTATGTCTCTGAGTTATGATGACCTGAAAATTGGGGGACTTGATCTTGACATATTTTTAAATATAAAATAGCAAGGCCTTTTTTTTCCTTTAAAAAGGAGAGAGGGAATGGATCATCCTTGATTGCTATTTTGAGTACAGAGAAATGCAGTCTGATTTTTGTATCTGCTTATGTATAAATGAGGACATGTCAAGGATGTTCACTGCCCTATCATTTCAAAATACAGTTTCCATTCAGAGTCCACAATGAGCAAACATCCCAATTCCCATAGCTGGCACTTGAGTGTTAGGCTAGCCCAAAGCACTATTGTGAAACAGAGCCTGTCTACTGTGCCCTGCCACTTCTGTACCTACATTTTTCCTTTTGAGTCTCCTTTTTTACAGCCCAGTGATGTCCTTGGGGAAACAGAATGAGAAAAACTTGTCATGGCAGTAATTTATACTTTTTATCATCAAAACTTGCTGATGTTGAATCACAACCCTTCAGGACCTTGCATTATTGATTATCACTGAATCTGAAAGCAAATCAGCAAATCAGAGCTAAGGTACCGACTGTATGGTGGCGCCTTGTATTATTCCTTCAAGATGGGGGTGGAGTTCAAACGTTGCCTGTATGGTGTGTCTCAAAATGAGAAATGTTGCAATTTTATTTAAATCACTCATAGAAAGGGCCCTTCCCATTAAACAATATTGTGTCAAGAAGGAAAGAAAAAATTATTTGTTAAGCATCTCCTATATTCTGTAATGTGGATTTCCCACTTAGCCCATTCAGATCCATGGCCTGTGAATTGCACAACAGCCCATGGAAGCAGGTTGTTTTAATGTGAACTGGAAGCCCAGAGAGGGTAAGCTACTTTTTCCTAGAATCAGAGCTCAGATTCAAACTCATTCAAGTGCAGTTCCAAAGCCTTACTTGTTCTTCACACAAGAAACAATTTAGAATGACCACTATCAAAAGAGCAATTTAATGGACTGTAGGAAGCTATAGTTTAATCAAAATGATGGAACAATGGGGTGGCCTTCGTAAGGGTGACATCAAAACAGAAATTCTTACAAGGGGAGAACTTCTAAAAACGCGAATTAATAAAAATATATATAGTAAATTTGTATGATAAAAAATACACACAGCAAATGAAATTCAAAAATGGCAAATAACTAAAAAAAAAAAATACACAAAATTGTCACAATGTAAGATGAAAACAAATATATACCGTAGGGCAAGACAGGGGTGCTCTTTAAGAAGGAGAAGATAAAATTAGCATGAAGTGGATATTACTGTTCTCCATTTTCTTAGCAAATATTTTTTGTGATTATTTTATGTCATTATTTTATGGGTAAGTAAAATCCCAGAATGTTAAAAAATGGCAAACTACTAAAAGATCTGAAATCTGTATTGACAAGGAATCATTAATGTGGTTATATGAAAGAGTTATTTACAATCGATATAAAAATCGTCATAGAAAAATGAGAAAAGATCACGGATAATTCATAAAATTAAAGTGTAAGTGACTAATAAATATTGAACAAATAATCAGCTTTACCAGGAATCTAAGAAAAGCTCGTATTTATTACACATAATTCATCTGTCTGTTATTTATCATGTTGTATTCACACAGACACACTGGTATAGTGTAATTAAAATTCAGTTTTATAGTCTTAACAGAAATTCAAGTAAATTGTTACAAATTTGGAGGATTATAAATTCAGAATGTATTCTAAGCAGCTCAGCACATGCACTAAGATCTATGTACCAGCAGAAGCACTTATAGACTTGTTCATAATAGTAAAATCTTTGAAACATTCCAAATGCCTTAAAATAGAAGACCAGTTAACTGAAATGCAGCAGTACATCTTTAAAATGCAATCATTAAAAATACAGTGATTGATAAAGCAATATACTATATATTCACTTATACACTATTTAGCAGATACTCCATAATATGTATATATAGATAGAAAAATATATGGCAAGACAGTCACCAAGGTTAAGCCATTGTGATTCATGGAGTCTAAGATGTATTTTAATGTCTCTGAAAACAAGGCATGCCTTACAATCAGTGGTGTCTTGGTTTCGATGAAAATGTGTCTTCATTTCTTACACAAATATGCATCACTTATATAATTCGAGAAAGAAGAGGGACACTGAGCATGATAAAGTATACAGGGTGCCCATCAAGTTCATGTGCAATTTAAAATAGTTTAACAGAGTAAACTGCATATGAACTTCATGGCCACCCTATATAACAACTCTGCTACTACCTGGTTTGCATCTTTTTCACAGGAGAGAATGCCAAAGGGGAGATGTTAGAAAAATAAATGCTGGATGTAATAGGTAGGGGAGAAGAGTAAAGGGGAATGCTACACACATAATGAGACTAGAACTCAAGGGGAATGCTACACACATAACAAGACTAGAACTCAGCAAGATATTTAGCCAAGTGTCTCATGAGAGCATGGTGGAACAGAAGGAGAAACCCAGAAGCACAGCTGGGTGTAGTTGTAGTTGGATGAGCCACTGTATCTAAAGAATGTTGATTAAAGGAAATATGCCAACCTAATGAATTGCCTTGTCTCCTTTCACTGTAGGTCCCTAATCATTCCCCACATTTCCACCATAGTTCTGTGTCTAAATCATTGATCCAACCATAGTCTATGTTTAACACTTCAACAAGGCATATGATGCCCTGTAGCATCAGTTTCTTTGTCAGCCTTTCTGACCTCAATAGCCAATAAATGACATTGTAAGTCCCACATGGCCCTTGCTGAAAAAGAATACCTGCAGCACGAATGAAATGGAGAACACAGTGAGGAAGGGGATCCACAGGCTAAGAAAACCTGAAATCTGAGTCATAAGAAACTAGGGACATTAAGGCAGGACCTCTTTCATATCAGGTCACTGTGGGAAAGAAAAAGCAGCCTTGGAAGGCAGAACCTGAGCCCACGTGCTGATGTTTCAGAAAGGTAGGTTGTTGACCGTGTAGTATATAGTATATAGTATATAGTATATGTAGTATATATAGAATGTCTGGACATATTGCTAAATAATAGCCACCACCAAAATGACTGACTTAAAAGTCAGAAAGCTTAAGATTACATGCAGAAGTTTTATGGTTATCTTTTAGGACTTTCTAAGTGTGATTCCCATACTAGGTTGCAGAGTAGATGAGGTTTAGACCTCAGCTATGTCTGCAGCGGGCCCCATGCAGTGGCACTATGGCAAGCACCCATCCTGAAAAACCCCGTGGGAAAAACATCCTTCTATTTTAGTTGAAAGAAGAGCCTTAATGAGGTAGCACTATCTGTGGTCCTGGAACAGTTAACTTGAGTTAGTCCCTACTCAACAGAGGAAACAGTGAGCTTTTAAGATGTCACATGACACGTCGCTAGAGTTTACATAGAGGGCTCTGAATTGCCAAGTGGGAGAATAATCTTTTGCCAAAATGTTTTGTGGAATGGCACAATTGCAAACAGTATGTCAAGGCTTAATGGACAGCTCTGCATTAGGTGGTATTAACTAATCCTGGCGCACGTTCTGCAGGTCTTTCGGCTTGCAGGAAAGCAGCATACCACCTTTTGGCATCATACTTGGCTCCCTTCCTACTTCTAAACTTTCTCATTCCTCAGGAATAAACTAAAGAGAGTAGAAATAGTAATAAAAAAAATCATCCTGAATCTAAAAGGCCAAAAGAAGAAAATAATATATACAAAATGAAATGTTATAGCCTTACATAGAGGCAAAATAAGATCCTTTTTTAATCTCCATTACCACCATTACTATAAAAGCATCTGGAACGCAGAGATTGGATTCCCCTTGTTGAATAATTCAAATAGACCCTGCACAAGGCTCAATAATCTAATAGTCAAGTTCCTCTAAATTCACAAGCCAGAATCCAACTAAATCAGCTGGAGCAGAAAAAAAAAAAAAAAAGACAAAACTCTTTTCCCCTTAAAAAATTCTTGCTGTTATCTGACTTTTATCTCTTATGGCACTAATGAAAGTCAGTTTCCTTAGCAAAATGAAGGATGACAAATAATTTTCTTGTCTATTGTCACACCCTCCAATAACCACCACAAATGCCAACATCCAAGGTCACTGCCCCTTCCTCCAACAACTGAGCCCTGTCCATGTTCAGGACTATGCCAAGCATAGCGCATGCATTTCCTTAACCTCTACAACAATCCTACAAGCCTGCTGTAGCCACCTTACTTTCCAAATGAGGGCGTGAGGTTGAGAGGTATTAAATTAACTCAGCTAAAGTTGTGTCATTAAAACTGGTGAAGTAGGGATTTGAATCCAAGTCCATGACTCAGAAGTCCACATGCCAAAGAAATGAGCAGGTAACTCATATAAGATGAAATAAAATAGCAAATAATTGTAACAACAAGTAAATTATAGTAAGTCTTCCAGCAATTAGAAAAAGCAAGTTCAGGAAATAACCAAGGCCTAAAGATGATAAAAGTAAAACTATTCAACATGAAATCTAGACCCGTACAGGTCTCATTCCTATAACAATTTCTATGGAAGGAATGATAAATGGCAGGGATCTCTGCTCTAAAGACATATGGATTTCTGAGTGAAAATAGGTGTTAGGATAGTCAGCTGTCTGGTGAAGATTGTAAAACACACAAACATGACCAAAACCGTGTTTCTTATGTGAGGGAAAAGTAGGTATGTAATTAATTCATAATTCTACCATAATTGATTTTCCTTAATTATTTTTAAACAGCTAAAAATCTCTCTGAGGGGAAGATTAATTAATGGAGGAGTCTGAAGTAGAAAAACCCAGCTTCCTAAAATTTCAATAACAACTTGTCTTCCTTCTTAAAAACACTTAATAGACAACATGTGCTCTATTGGTAATAGCTAACCTTTACTGGGTGTGAGTAACAGGTCGGGTACCATGCTGAGTGTTATATTATCCTTATCGCATTTAACACGATACAAACACACATTATGTGATATAAAGTAATAACAAAATAACTGATTTATAAGTTCATTATTACTATAAGCATATGATTGTGTGGCTTCTCTGATACATAATGCAAAATACAAGTTAATAAAACAACAAAATAGCCACTCGTTTGCTTGAAGTATAATCCTTACTCTTGCTGAATGGGGTCTTTAACTTGATTGTTAAGAACATTTGTTCTGAATAATTAACGTCATAATGAGAAGGAATGGCACCAGGTATATGCAATAGTTAATTTCTTTCATTTTTTTCTAGTGAAAAGTGAATAGTCAACTTTTGCTAATACAAAGAACACTTTGACATTCACCATTTTTATGTAGCTAGGGTTACCCTCAAATACATCCACCATTTTCATGTAGCTAGGGTTTACCCTCAGTTAAAATTTAACATAAAGGATTTTAGTGTGTAGGTGTGACAGTTTTATGTGTCCACTTGGCTATCCTACAGTCCCTACATTTTCAATGAAACACTAATCTGGGTATTGCTGTAAAGGTATTTTTTAGATCTACAATCAGCTGACTTTTGAGTAAAAGAGATTATCTTTGGTAACCTGGGTGGGCCTGAGCCAACCAGTGGAAAGGCCTTGCCAACAGAACTGAGGTTTCGCTGAGGAAGTTCTTCCCATGGCCTGTAGTTTCAGCTCCTGCCCAGGCAATCTCCAACACTAGGAACTCCTTAGTCTTTCCTCACCCTCACTCCTGGCGTTCAATCCATCCCCACCTCCTGTCCACTCATTTTCATCCTAACTGTTATCTTTGTCTGAGCTACTATTAAAGATTGTCAAAGTGCACACAGTCCTAACTGGTGCAAATTGCTTCTTGTCTGTCTGTACCCCACATTCACCATCTATTCATTCAACCCTTGTCAACATCCAGCTTTGACACCTCTTGTTTGTTTCAAGAAAAAAGAGCTGATCTTACCTGTTTTGTAACTCAAGCACTTAGCAAAATATCAGACACCCAGTAAATATCAGTAAGAGTTTGCTGAATAATTTGAAATCTGTACCTGAAGGAGTCAGTCGCCCAGGGCATGAGAGGCACAGAATCTTTTTACGGTATTTGGGCGAAGTCTTCTGGGGTATTATAACTAAAGGCAGATGACACAGTCACTAGGAGCTCTGCATTTCTTTTAGCTTGGAGGATCAGTGAAATGTATCAAGCCTCTTCCCAGAAAAATACATTTGACATATAATTCCTTGGAGTTCCTGAGTTTCCTAAAGCCCAATTCATCCCGGGACCATCCTATTATAATTTATGAACTCCAAGTGAATAACGCCTCAGTAGAATTAAATATTACAGGTTCAAATTTTTACCTTAATTCCCTCTAACTTTAATTTTCTTTCCCAGCTTCCTTATCTTTGTCTGGATCTTTTTCATACTATCATCTAAGTATCCCTATGACCCAGAAAGACTGGCTGCAGTAATCACTGAAAGATGACTTACAAGAATATTTAGTTCACAGGAAGGAAGACACTTCCAAGGACACTGCTGGTCTGTTGTTAGTAACAGTAGACCACCGTGATTGCAGGTATGTGATGTAACAATGCCTTCTATCGAGACAGCTCCCCTTTCACCTTTGGGGCCCTGTGTTTGCCTTTCGAGCTAGTTGCAAAGATGGGGAAATGGAAAAACCAAGGGAATGTAACTTCATGTAAGTCACAGAGCAATTCACTGACTGCCCTGCTTAGAAAAAGCCCACACCTTCTGACATCCACTCCAAACATTACTCTAAGACACCCCCACCTGCCCAGTATCCACCATGAAATGTCTTTGCATTCAGCTTATCCAAGCCCTTGTGTGAAGTCACCCTGAAAATAAATCCTCACAGCTCAGAAAGCTGAGATACAAATGGGAAAATGATGCCCATGGATATCAACGATGAAGCTCAACTGAAACTGAAAAGGAAAGACAAGGGGGAACCAGAGAAGGAGCCTGACTGTACAGGGCTGTGAATACTCTGGTGGAGCAGAGAGCCAGCTCCTGAGAAGGGCAGTGGTGATCTACGTCATGGTATTTCAGGATACTATATTTAGGCAGCAGTGAGTCTGAGCTAAACGCTTTTATTCCAAAATCATTTTCATCAAGAATGCACACAATTTAATAAGACAGAGAATGAGAAGCTTAGAAGGCTTCTGTGTGTCAATCAATCAGAAAAGCAATTATCTAGGAACCATTTCCATAAGGTAGCTGCGCTAGGCACTGTGGAGCCTGAACGGCTCATTAAAGCACCTGTCAGAGGGTCCCCATTCTTTACACAGTGGGCTGCAACTGTGCCAAAATCTTGTATTTTATTTTTTGTCCTGATTAAGAATTTTCAAAGGGGACAGAAATAAAACTACATTGCTCTATATGACAAAGAATTTTAATGTAATCAAGAATAGTATAAAAGCTCATTGATCTTGCTGTTGCTTTCAAACAATAAACCTTAAGACTTCACTCCTTAATAATCTCTTATCATTTGCAAAGGAACTCCCACGTACCACGTTCCAGAAACATTTTCTGTGCAACTTTATCACAGCGTTTCCTTCTGTGCTGAGAGCACAAGTCTCCAGGTGTCACTTTTAGAATATAACCTTCAGGAAGGCAGGGCCAGGTTTTACTTGTTTGTAAATCCTCGGAGCTGGTACAGGGCCTCACCTGTGCTGAGTACAGCAAGTCCTTGAATAATGTCATATTATTAAAACCTTGATGAGAAAATAAAAACTGATCCCGGGCAACAGCTACCTTCTGTGTGGAGTCTGTACATTCTCTCCATGTCTGCATGGGTTTTCTCCCACATCCCAGAGTCGTGAGCCTTAGGTGAATCTGTGCATCTCCTTGGTGCCAGCGCGAGTGAGTGTAGGGGGCTGTGAGTGCACCCTGTGATGGGATGGCATCTGTTCAGGATCAGTTTCTACCTTTTGAGCATCCTGAGCCGCCACGATAAGCTCTGGCTATCCACAATCTTGAACTGAATGAACCGGGTTATTCTAAGTTCTTACTGTGCTTGTTTTTGTTAGTCTTACGTAACTGTACGTACAGCTCACATTTACTTTAGTGTTTACTCTTAGAAGAATGTTGGTCTTTATTTAAAAGTTTGGAGATGTTTCTGTGAGTCAAAATATGTTTAAAAAAAAGATGCTGCAGAAGCTTAACTGTTGTTTTATCAATGAGCCTATGGTAAAACCAGTTTTGTTAGAGGTCGGCTTGCTTAAAGTCGCAGTTTACAAGAACCATTAAGAAGCACTTCCATTTGTCAGAGAATCACAAGCGCTGACTGATTCATCTTTGTAGGTGGGGAAAGGAAGCTATGCCTTCCACTGTCTAGCGCCTAGTCACTGTTGTGCCACCTTGGCTAAGGAGGACAGGCCGGAGAAAGGTGCATTTATGACAAGCTAAGGATGTGACATCACTACTGTGGTCTTAACAGAACCATGTTCTTAAAAAAAAAAAAAAAAAGCTTGAAGAGCAAGGTACAGTATTTTGACAGAAGCAATGCTTTTAAAAATTTCACAGCTAATACATTTTTCTCATTTCTAAAGTGGTTATTTGAATGTGTTCCTACTTAAAAAAAAAAAATGCTCCCACCTCAAGCCTTTCCTGCCCACCTCACCTCAAGGGGCTGCTTTATTGACTCCCTCATCGTTTCCCTGTTGCATTCATGTTACTTATTTTCTGTTTGTTTTACAGATGTTGTTGGCCTTCATCAAGCGAATGTGAATCTGAGGGCACAGAATATGTCTGTCTTATACATGTTTATATCCGTGGGTCTAACCAAGTGCCTGACCCACAGATAGTACTTGATAAATATTTATTGAGTGGAATAAATGAAATTCTTTGAGATTGTACTTCTAAAACAATTTAGTAAAAGAGTAGTTTGATGAGGTGCTGTGGAGGAAGAAGACTGTCTAGTTGGTCAAATGATTTTAAATAATGCTAAATGTTATCTTCCCTGGGGAATACCTATATATCCAAAGCTCTGAACACTCTTGCAAGAAATAAACCATTGAAAAGTATTTAACCCAGTGTTTCCTGAAATGAGTATGACCCTCAAAAAGTTTGAAAGGAAATATCCAATAACATCCTGTGGAGGGCATCTTAAAGAACACACCTTTGGAAACAGCTTTAAGTACTAAATAAGACCCTGGACCATCATCTCAGAGTAGTGGTAGATATTTTCCTGTATTTATAAGGCCAAAGACAGCTATTCCAATCACTCAAGAAAGGAAAAGAAGCTCTCTAACTGGCCAGTTTCATGGACAGCCTCTTCCAACTCCTGCAAAGTGCATTCTCACCTCCTTTTAATGTAGCATCAAAATGCTCTCCAAAGCATGGCTAGCATCATACTGGGCCTACTTAAAACGGAAGCCTCCAAACAACTGGTTTTGACTCCAAATCAGTGCTATCAACATAAGGTTAAACTTAAGAAAACTTGGTTTTTTTTAAATTTCAATTTAATTATTAATTGACATCACTATTTTTTTTTTTTTTGAGACGGAGCCTCAAGCTATCACCCTGGGTAGAGTGCCATGGCACCACAGCTCATAGCAACCTCCAACTCTTGGGCTCAAGCGAGTCTCCTGCCTCAGCCTCCCAAGTAGCTGGGACCACAGGCGCCTGCCACAACACCCGGCCATTTTTTGGTTGCAGCCATAATTGTTGTTTGGAGGCCCGGGCTGGGGATTTGAACCCGCCACCTTAGGTGTACATGGCTGGCGCCTTAGCCGATTGAGCCACAGGCACCGAGCCGACATCACTATTTTTAACTAAAAAAATTTGTTGTATAAAAGCATCTCCTGGAGTCTTTCTTGAAATAAGTTGTTCTCAACTGAGGCATCAGGATATTCAGGTGTGTTTCACCATCATTTTTAGGCGTAAGTACTATGTCACCAACTATTAAAGTGTACAGAATTTCAAGGCTCACTTAAAAGAAAAGTGTTGTTTGAATGCCATCTCTGTAACATCACTCTCTCTCACCTCCCTCTTCAATGTGAAAGGGTGAGCTAGTTCATCTGGAGATGATGTATCTGTGATATGTGCCTATTACTAATATTTCAGTAATGGTAGGAATGATTTATAATTTATGCCTTAGCAGAAACCAGACAAAGAAAAGGAAAAGGAATTGTGAAACCTGGGGTGGCGCCTGATTGTGAACCCCACTTGGGCATGCCGTCTGCCCCGTAGACCATGGCAGAAAGCAATGGATAGAAAAATTGACTTTTCCTTATTAAGTCCTTTTGACACATACTTCAATTTAAATGAAAAAATATATTTTCCCATAGCTTTCCAGGATTCTAAGAACTGTATGCAGCAAGGCAAGCCAATGTGATACCTATGAAATTATTTACAGTTTTGAGTATTATCTAGGAGAGGGGTGCTGACTCTGAGCAGATTCCAAAACCCTGCCAGTTCCCCATGAAGACTGTCGCATCAAATAAGCTGCTCTAATTTAGCCAGAAAGCTATACAGAGCTCTTTTCTAGGTAGGAAATATAAATATACGTTGCATTCACACACATTTCAAATCTTCTGTTTGGTTGATAACAGCTTGTGTCGAGGACACAAAAGTGAAAGCCATCAACCACCAACCCCAGCAGATCAAAGGTCAATGTTTAACAAACATTTAACAAATCACGGAGTTGGGAATCTTTGTGGACGTGTGAAATGGATGAAAGACTCTTGTCACCTCTAACTTCTGGTCAGGCATTCTTTGCATTCGCTTTTTTAAAAGTCCATTTCGATAACAGGCTAGAGTTGAAGGAAACTTTCCTGTTTATGGCACTTCCAAGGTGAAAATGAAAAATTCTGATAAAGCTCCTAGCCTTGAGGAAAATTTCAAGTGGCTTATTGCCTTAGTTTTCTCTTATTTCACTTACTCATTATCAGACAGAATTGAAGGACAGATTCTGCCTTTTGCTCTATCGGCTAAATTCTATTCTCAGCGGAGACCATAGCTGGTGACTTGAGTATTTCACTACTCATTTCTCTGTGTAGCCCTCAATTTAATGGACTCCAGATCTGCAAAGCACATTCCACGGAAGAGATCTGTACATCGGCTGATGGGATGTGTGGGTGTGCACGAATTATGCAAAAAGAAAAGTTACTCTTCTGCATGCAATGAGCCAAATTATCCCCACTCCTTTGCAGAAGAGGTTTTTTCTTTTTTCTTTTCACAGCTTGAATAATGTTTAGCTGAGATTTTAGGTTCTTCTTAGTTTTCAGTAGGCTCCAACAGGTGTGGGAAAGAGCCACATGCCTATGGCCAGGGCATCACTTATGACATCTCTGCCCCCCTAATATACATTTATCTTTTTGCTATGGGTGCCTTGTCACTGGCCTTGATTTCAGAGTAGGGCTTATACAGCGAGAAACGTTAAGACCAAAATAATGTCATTTAGTGTCTAGGGGGAGGTTACAAAGAGGATTAGAAGTAGGCAGGCAGGCAGGGTATATTAAATGAGTCCGTGACTAACAGGGTGTGACAGAAAAGGGTTTTACTCTTTTCAACAAAACAATTCCCTAGGACTGGAACTATTACTCCACTGTGCCTTTATCACCTTGGAATTTTTATGGTTATTTTTGATGAATTCACATTTTTGTAAAGGCTTTTTTGAAATGATGCCAGATTTCAATTTTTAATTAAAGTCGTAAATAATCTTAATTCTGCCTTAAAAGGTTTATTGTTTCTTTCTTTCTTTTTTTTTTTTTTTATTGCTGCCAGGAAATATTTCAAATACCAAGCCCTGATGTGAGTGAGCAATTAGAATCTCTCTAAGGTCTAGTAACAACACTGTCCCTGTAAATATTACACACTGGCGTATCAGCACAAGATTTGGAAATGAGAATTGACTGATTTCAGGTTTCTTAGCAATAGCTTCTCCTGGGAGTGACATTTCCCTTTTTTGATGGATAGAGGAATTTTCACCATTTAATTTTTACAAATTAATCCAGCACAGATCCATAAAGGATTTTTCAAATCACCAGAGAAAAAGGCAGGTTAACATTCAGAAAGCAAACACCATAAACTTATCACTCAGGGCTGGGAAATGAAAGTCAACCCAATCCAGTTCAACGGTTGGCAGGAAACAGAGTGAACATCACAAGCTAACTCATTTGAGAGACAGTATCTCAATTTAAATAAGATAAAATTAAGAGAACTCTGTAATAGTTGACATGAGATTATAATGCTGCTGCTTGAAAGTATATTCTTGATACTTATTAATAGATTGCCTATTGAAGGATCTGCAGATTGTCAGTAAAATTATATGGTATAGTCTTCAGATCTATTTTTTTTTAAATAGTACTTAAAGAATCTTTCACACCATGAAAACTACTCACCCTTTGTACACGTATAAAGGCTGAAATACACCATGTTTGAACAATAAAAAACACTGAGAATTCCTGCAGATATCGCCTATTACAGTTCCATACCTGTCAACCTAAGGTACCTTCTTGAACATCACATCATTGCTTATTTGTCCAGAGAGGGGACTTAACACTCCCTCATGTCCACAGCAATTGTTATTCTCCACAAAAGTACTATCCAATATTATTGATAGATTTGCTAGTCCAGGAAATCCTCACACAACTTGGAGGTGGAGAATGGTCTGACTTCCCAGGGAGAAAAACCTTTCAACTAGGAGGTTTTTGTTGTTGTTGTTTTTGACAAATATAATTTATTATTTTAATAATAAGGAATTTCTAATTTATACTCAAATGTATAAGACATACATAGATCACGACAAAAAGCTTTAGATAGTGTTCCTGCTAAAAGTAGTTGAGAGTAGGCAACAATGGTGTGTTATTTTGAGAGGATGAAACACCCGCCTTCCAACTTTATTTATATTATTAATTACCTTGACAGTTTCTTTCCTTTTCTGAAATACAAGAACATATCCATGCTAAATAATCACAGATACCAACTCACTGGGATTCCACATAAAGAGGTTTAACTATATTTCTATCAAAAAATAAATGATTTTAACAATTGATTTATAAGAGCAGGTCTATATGCAATTTAAGAATATCTATGAAATCCTTCTGACTGAGCATGTTTCCAACTCACAGGGAAGAGATCAAATTCTTTCCATATACGTGCCTTGGCTGGCATTATGCTGACATCTCTCATGGAGAAGAAAACTCAAGTAACAAAAAGACTATAGAATATTTCCCAATAAAAAAAAAAAGTGTTAAATCGGTATAAACCATGAAAGAATGCAAGATTCTAACTAGAAGCCACAGTGGTCTCAAAACCCTTTCTGTGGGGCTCAATCAGTTGAAATAAGCTGAGTCTCTAACTTCCCTTAAATTTGTTAACGGATCAGACCCCCAAATGAAACACACAACAAAATAAGGGCAGTTCAACATGTCATCTGTCATGGACAGAAGATACTCTTTAGTCCAAAAATTTTAAAACTCAGTTATTAGAAAATACCTTAAAAGGTAGTAAGCACCCCATCTCTAGAAGTGTTGAAGCATGTGGTCAACCACTTGCTTGAGATCTTATGCAGTTAAGAGAGCAAGTCAGGCAGGGTGGCTGGTGGATATTTAACATTTCTTCGAAATCTAGGATACTATGATTTTTATGACCTTTGAAATTATATTAATTCTTCATTGATGTCAAAGGGATTTTAGTTCAATTCCATTTGCAAATTTTCATGCACAATACCTATCAAGAAACCTGCTTTTCCCGTAAGATTAAAGTAAAGAATGCTAGCCAAGTATGGTAGCTCGTGGCTGTCATCCTAGCCTTTTGGAAGATTGAAGTGGGAGGATCACTTGAGGCCAACCTCAGCAAGACTGAAATGTTGTCTTTACAAAAAAATATAAAAGGTAGCTAGCTGTGGTGGCTGGTGGTACATTCCTATAGTCCTAGCTACTTGGGAGGCCGAGACAGGAGGATCGCTTAAGCCCAGGTGTTTGAGGTTGCAGTGATCTATGATGACATTACTGCATTCTAGCCTGGTCAACAGAGCAAGAAAGAAGAAGGGGAAAGGGCACAGGGAGGGGAGGGGGGGGAGGATGGGTGGAGGGAGAGTAATTGGTGGGACCATACCTACAGTGCATCTTATAAGGGTACATGTGAAATTTACTAGGTATAGAATATAAACATCTTAACACAATAACTAAGAAAATGCCGTGAAGGCTATGTTGACCAGTTTGATGAAAGAATTTCAAATTATATATAAAACCAGCACATTGTACCCCGTGATTGCATTAATGTACATAACTACAATTTAATTTTTAAAAACTCAAAAATAAAAAAAAAATAACGACAATATCAATGATAGAACAGGAAGACACAAACACCAAAGTAACTTATTACCTGCACTGCATTGAGTGGAGTCAGCAAGTTGGGGGAGAAGTTAGCAGTACCCAAAGCTTTAAAACGACAGTCTTAATCTAGTTCTTTTGTTGATAAAGCAAATTATTTCCCCCAAGAACTCATTCTTGGTTTTGCATTATGGACTCCATACTTTTGCTACAAGGTGTGGCTAACTAAACTGGGCTTCGCTATAGTAGTAATTATGCTTTCCTGACATGGGCATCATCTTTAGTATTATAATGTCATTACCATAAGGTGAGGATCCCACTGATAGGGCACCTGAAGGAGAAAGTATCCAATGTAACCTTGACAAAAACCTTTAACTCCGCTTGGTCATAGTCCTGCATCACTGATGTCTTCCAGTCAGTTCCATTCTGCATTTTTCTCACATTGTCTTGTTCTTGCTCTCCCTGTATGATCTATCCTGATTATCTTGGAGCTTTGGGTGCCACCACTTGTTGCAAGCTGGTAAGATGGACTAGACTTGTCCATCTCTTTGCCCTTTTCAGGGCTGCAAATAGAATAGCTCTTGAATTTACTCACCTTATTTCTGCTAATTTTTATTTCTACCATCATGCTTTGAGTTGAGAGAATATTCCTTTCCTCCCACACAAAAGATCCCCACTCTAACCAATTTTTTCATTAAATCATAAGTGCTATAATGAATATATTATTAGAATAGATACAATTTATTGAGCTCTTCCTTTGTGCCTGGCACAATGCTAACTAATTGACATGCCTTCTTCAGACTATTTAATCTTTATAGGAGTCACATGAAGGGGTCTCCAGTGTTGTCTTCATTTGACATAAAAGAAAACTGCAGCTCAGAATGGTCATTTTCTGGCACAGAAAATGGGTGTGGAGAAAAAAAGAACCTTAGTATCCTCCTGGTGGGAATGCAAATTGGTACAACCTTTGTAGAAAACAACATGAAAATTGAGCTAAAATTTAAAAATACAACTACCATATGATCCAGAAATCTCACTTCTGGATATATATCAAAAGAATGGAAAACAGGATCAAAATAAAAATAAAGACAAAAACAACTATCTCACAAGATACTGTGCTCCATGTGCATTGCAGCATTTTTCACAATAACAATAAACAGCAGCAACTTCAATGTCTAATGACGGATGAATGAATAAAGAAAAAGTGGTCCCAGTGCACGATCACCACCAACTCTTTCCCGAGAGTCTTGAAGCCTTCCCACATTTTGGGCTTTGGTGGCTTGCAAGGACAACTGACTTCTCCTGGGGCAGGTCGCACAGACGCACAGCCACCTCCTGGTGCCTTGTCAGCTTGCAGTCGCCAGCAGCTCCTGCCTAGGAGCGTGGTGCCATTCGGCCAGACGCGCATCTGCTTCTGGGGCTTTGGTCGCCAGTAAGGACAACTGTCCTCCGCAGGGACAGGTTGCACCTGCCTCCCAGGGCCTTGACAGTGACACTGACTCCTGCAGGGGTGGGCTGCATCACCCCGCCTGCTGGCTCCGCCTCCCGGGGTCTTGCCGGGTTGTGCCCAGGAGAAAACTAGAAGCAGCCACTGGCAGAACAGTTATAGGGACGGTTTCCAAAAGGTGCAAATTCAATAAGGGACAGAATCAGTGGAAAAACTCTGGCAACCAGAATAACCAGAGTAGATTAACTCCCCCAAAGAAGGATGGGGTAGACACAATGGAAGACCCACTACATAAACAGATATCTGAAATGTCAGAAATTGAGTTCAGAATCTGGATAGGGAGTAAGAT